>JAOEGS010023900.1:0-26525 GCA_025447755.1 Corythornis vintsioides
GGGGGGGGCGGAGGGTGCGGGGAGGGAGAAGAAAAAAAAAAAAGAAAAAAAAAGAAAAACCAAACCCGTCATTTCTCAGCAAACACCAGGAATGTGAACAGCAGCAACAAAATCCCATTATTTTCTGCGCGTTGACGCTCCGGGGCTCGCGATGCCAACGCCCCTCCCTCCCCCGCACCCCCCGGGGTGCCCCGGGCTGTGGGGCCGGAGGAGCCCCGCTGTGCCGCGCCGTGCCATGCCGTGCCGTGCCAGCCCGGCCCCGCCGCCTGGACCCCGGCGCTGACAAAGCGTCGGCTAATTGCGCCGGATGGGTTTTGGGGGACTGCGCTGCACACGCCTTGCCTTTCCAAGCGATCGTACCACGGCAAAGTTTGATTTTGTTCACAGCGAGGGGTCTCTGGATTTATGCTCGCTTCCCGTCTGCAAATGATATGCGGCGGGACCCTTTGCAATTACTTTTAAAATGCATCCGAGACACAGGCTCAGCGGAGAGAGATGGCCCTTGCCTCAGCCCGGGTGAAAATTAGACTTTAAAGTACCCAGATGAAATTTTCAAGTCAGGGACGCGGGATTGGATCAAATCACATAAACTGCAAAAAAAGCAAGTATAATGGCGCATAATTGGTTCTGTAATAGCATTACACAAGGATAATAGCCTGTTATGGCCCCCTGCACATTAAGTGCTTCCCTGGCGTAAAGCCTTTATGATATTAAAGGGGGAATATAATGATATTTTGGTTATTAAATGCGTGTAATTAATTTATGCACCACTGAAAATAAAGTTGGTATTATGACCCACTCAAGATGCATCAGAAGATGTAAGTCAGACAACTGTTGATAAGTTCTGGTGTCTATGTTTCGTCTAGACTGCTGATTTTATTTTGGAACAATTGCTTCTCCGGCAGACTACACAAATTTAATATTTTATAAACATTGTAATGTTCTGTGTGCAGGAAGGGTGAGCAAATCTACACAGGCTCTCTTAGATCTGATGGGAGCTTAAAGACATAGCACGTTCATACCAGAGCAAAATAGATGGATACAGATGATACAGGTGCATAAATAGATATATTTTGAAGAGACAATGTCTTTGGAAAGTTATTCTGCATATACAGTCTCATTAAATAAACACTAATAAGCTTTGGAAATAATCACCTGCTCTATCTGCCTTTCACACTAGGCATAGATGTGGAAATTCCCCTAATGTATATTCAACCTGAAGTTATGTTTCAGTCTCACAAAGCATTATTTTAGCAAAGCAAGGCAAAAATTAATTGGGCCCAAGATCCAAATTGATTTGATCTGATCATATCTTATTCATCCACCTATAATTTTAACATACTAGCCATAGATTTAGAAAACTGCATTCAAACATGTTATATATATATATATATATATACTTTCACATATATATATTTATGTGTATGCACATACATAAACGCTTTTAGGGATCTCTCTGTTTGACAACAGATATTGATTTACTATCCAAGCAAGTCTCTGAACAGCAAAGTATACTATGAACTGAGATGGCTTTTACAGCACCATGCAAGATGCAAGACCAGTGTTTTGAAACCGATAACACTCCTTAAAATAGCAGCACGAGCTTTAGGTCAATTAACCTTAAAATGAAGAACATAATCCAGAGGTGCTGTCTGGATCTCCCCTGCCAGCCTCTCCATCCCGAGCTTTAAAATCCACACAGGGCAGTACTGCAGCATCCCTTTGCACAGAGACAGATGTGCCTTTTCCTCTGACGTCGGGAAGAGGGGAGTGAGAGTGTTTTATCATAAGAACTCCTAATAAAATAATAATAACTTCATTATGGCGCTTTCAGGCCTTGCTCTAGTCAAAGGGCTGCATTGCTGCTTTGGCTCCAAGACTCACTTTCCCCAGCAGTTTGAAGCCTGCAAGTTCAGCGTATTGCAGGAGGCGGAGGGGGTGAAATGAAGCACAGGGAAGTGCTCCAAGTCGCTGCTTTTTAAACAGAAACAGAAGGACCCTGAGCCGTCCCAGGCTCAACTTTCTCCCAGGGAGCAGCAGCTGCAAAACAAGGAGTCAACTAAGCAATATATGCTCCCCTACTCCTGGTCAGTTCAGTGCCTGTTTAATTTTAATATAGAAAACGTGGCGTTGACATAATTAAAAGTTAGCGCTCCGGAGTCCTGGGTGCCGCTCTCGGGCGACCGGAGCTCCAGGCGGCAGCTGCGCTGCTCGTTTCAGCACCACGGAGAGCGCTCCCCTCTCACCTCCCTCCGGCACCGCACCGCGGGCACCGCACCGCGACCCCCGCACCACACCACACCCTCCAGCACCACACCACTACCGCAGTACCGCACCCTCCGGCACCTCACCGCGACCCCTGACACTGCGCCACACGCTCCGGCATCGCACCAAAACCTCTTACATCGCGCCACAAGCTCCAGCACCGCACCTCTACAGCAGTACCGCACCGCAACTCCTGACACCGAACCCCCACACCGCACCCTCCGGCACTGCACCGCTTCCGTCGGCACAGCCGCTCACAGCACCGCACGGCTCCTTGCTCTGTGCCCCTCGGCATTGCAGCACTTCGTGCTGCCTGGCCTGTCCCGCTGGGGTGTAACATGGGGTTAGTCCCTTCCGCGGGGGAAGACAGTTGTCAGTGCTGTTTCTGGGTCTCTCCGTGTCCCCTTCCCTGAGTCGCTGGGTCCGCGGGAAAAAAGCAAACAAACAGTAAATTGCTTAGGATCATGGCTAGTATTTCTCTGGTAGTTCATATAGCCAGCAAAGGTAAGCACTAAAAGTAAGATATACCATGAAATAACATACAAGAACTTGTTAACTACAAGAATTCAGGAAAAAAAAAATCCCTTTTTATGCAAAGTCTCTAAGAGTCTCTCTCACATGCATTACTATTACTACACCAATATCAGTTGCTAGGTCTGCAAAGAAAAGTCCAAGTAAGTGTAATTCTGGATAGACATTTTGCTGATTGTGTTTATCTTAAGGCAGAACACTTCCTGTGCTGCACACAGAAACACACCTAATTTTTCTCCCATGACAATAAAACCTAGGACTGAACTGATGAGCAAAATCACTGAATGGACGTTTTCCTTGAGAGTGCTCAGCTTTTAGAGGATCATTTATAAACTCAAGAAAGTCTGAATGGCTCAAGTTTGATAAAAGGGTTCTTTTGTTCTCTGTCCAAACATTTCCTTTCCCATGATGTTCAATACCTGATCACAAAAAAAAACCTAGCAGCTAAAAGGTTATTTTACCCTAATTCATGTGCAGTAAAATGTATTTTCCAATTAACCAAATTTGCCGATTTGTCCCGCTTGGACACTCTTATAATTTATAATGTAAAAGTGTTCTTTCTTTATCTAAAGACCAAGGTGACTGCTTTTAATTTTCTGTAACCTCTTTACACTTGATGTTCACCAGACTCATAATGTTAATTGGCTTCATATACGGATCATCAGTTTAATGAAGGAATAAATCCTATGTTGCTTTATGTCCCTCTGTTTTAACAATGATTGCTTTAATGAAGAATGTGACGTGTTTGAAATCAAAGCTGCAGGAGACAGTAGAGGGTAGTGGGGTTTTTTTTAGGATAGCTGAAATACATATTTAAAGCTAAAACCATGAGATTTCCATAATTCAAAAGCTTTTCTTTAAATAATTTTCCATGGAAAATACTGACACATTCTTCAGAAAATAACTTTTTCTTTGTATTTGTGAGCAGAGACTGAGTAACACAGTTTTGTAATATAAACATCCCAATTAGGTTATGAAAATCTCTCTGAACTGATTTTATACCCCTGTAGTTTTCATTCACTGTTTAAGTAAAACTCCTAGTGACCTAAAAAGAGAGATGCTTGCCTAAATAAGGAATCTTTTGGGGTAACTAATGCATCTCGCTGTCAACCAACAGTTACTGTGTTTTCATTGTTCGTGTGTAGATGGTGAAAATAATAGGGGAGAAAGAATTGTCAGTTCGCACACAAAAGCTCTGGATCGCTCTAATCTATTTCTCCCCATGGGGATTTTAGGATTCCAGGAACAAGGGTAAAATGTAATGAAACATGGGTTCGTAGAGGTAGGTGACTGCAAATCAGAGCATCAATTAGGTCAAGCTGGAAAGCAGCAATTAGACCCAACTGCATGTTCTGGTTATACTAGCTACAGTAGGATTTAAACATACAAAGCAAATCTGTTTGGTAATTGAACTTCTAAGTTCCTAGTTCCACTTGTAATGAAAGTAAGCCACCTTTCTTTTTTTTTTCCTTTTTTTTTTTTTTCCTTTTTTAAAACTTTTTCTCCCTCTCTAATCTAATGCAGCCTGCATATACTGGATAATTACTTATTTTTTTTTTACCCCTCATCACGGAGCTGCTGTTTGGACTGAAATTACATGATCCTTAGATAAGGAAACATGCAACATAGAAGAGGAAAGGCTCTAATCAAAGCCTGAGCAAGGGCTAAGCAACCAGTTGACAGAAATTTCATGATATGGAAGAGGAGGCACGTGACAAGGGAAGGATCTCAGGTTAAACTACATACCACTGAGAAATCATTCAGTGTGCCAGGCTTAATCCCATGACTTCTTGGGTTTATGTTCCTATGAATACTAATTCAACCCAGGTCACACCAGGCTTCAAGTAAATGCACATGCATCTCCCCTGTCTGCCATACAGTCATATACCTAAGAGAACTGTGTGTTTCCTTTCAGAACTGGCCAGGATACAGTCATATAGCAGAACTGCATGAATGTGCAGAAGGCAGCCCATAAACCATATGTTTCCTTCCCTCTCTGTGCAGAACAAGATGATAACGTGGTATGTCTAGTGGCACAGAGGACTAGCCTGCCAGGAGCCTTATTCAATAGCGACAGTTCTCTACTTGGAGCTATGCTTTTACCAAACCTATGCCTGGTCCCCCTGCTGCTTACCATTTGAAGTGACTCAGAGTGCAGGCTGGGATTATGCTAGGATTTCATAAGACAAACCAACACTGATCAGGGGGATTTAGTGAAGATGTCACAAAGATGTTTCTTCCCAGATGTGCTCTTTCCCACTAAAATGAGTCTTATCACTAAGATTTATGATGAAAGACTTCCAAGGGAGTATCTGTAAGAATGAGAAAAAAAAAATAGTAGCATTACTTGCAGGTAAGAAAATGAGATATGGAATGACTAATGGATTTACTCAAGTTGTCCTTAATAGACAAATACTGCAAAAGAGAGCAGTAAACTCAGAATGTAAGTTAATATCTTAAGCATTTGACCTTGCCTTTGGAAAAAAAATGTTTTGTTTTGTTTTTTTCCAGAAGCAGCTGCTCTTGTTTACCAGAATCCAGTGGTTTTGAAAATTGAACAGAATCATAGAATGGTAGGGGTTGGAAGGGACCTCTGAAGATCATCAAATCCAACCACCCTGCCAGTGCAGGAACACCTATGTGAATGATATGATTATTGATGTTATTTAGATTGGTCAAAGGCAGAAAAGCTATTTCCTATTGCCTAAAAGATACCCATAACTACTATAGATTGAGAGCAGTGGAGGTCAAAGTTAAAAACTGAAAGACACATAATATCTCAGATTTAGATTTTCACTTTCTTTGTGTGGTCCTTATTCTCCCATAAACTTGGTTTATTTGAAATTATTATCACAGAATATATCTGGGAACAATATAATATTCTCAAAAACAAATTATTGGTTTTAGATTCCTGATCCACATTATGCCACTAAAAAAAAAAAAATAAATAAAATTACCTGCTTTTCAAAGATGATGACTATTGTCTGGGACTTCAGAATTCCTGTAAACAGCTCACTTTTTCCAGAGACACACTCTTAACTTGTCTGCAACTCATCATGCTAGCAAGATATGCTAATTGTCTTTCTGGCAGAATAAACTTGTCTCAGATCTCTAGCTGAGCACACAGATGGTCCAACAGCATGTTTATGCTAACTGGGTAGGCATTTTGATACTGTCATGGTCTTGTTCTTCACCAGGTATGATGAAGATGAATCTTTATCTTACTATCATCAAGGCAACTCTTGTGTTTATTCTGTGAACAGCACAAATAAAGTATTAAAAAACTTCCTTTCTCCCTTCTTCTCATGATGGATGGAGACATAGTTTATGTGTAATACCTCCTGAGTCCTTCAGCCCACCTTTCTAACCATGCCTAAATTCAAGTCCATTCCTGCTGTACTTCTTAATATTCGATTCAATGGGAAATGATGACTAGGCCTTTCTCCATCCAGATCCTTCTGGAGTTATTTCCAAGGATCTGAATGCTCTGTGCTAAGAAAAAGCATTACTGAAACACTGATAATGGTGCTCACTGATGTTCAGAGTTTTGTTGATTCAGAGAATGAGCTGGAACCATTTAAACAAACTGAATATTACATGAATGAAGGAGGAAAATGCGATTCATTCTTGGACTTAGGAACAAAGCAGTACAAGGTCATGCAAAATTTAGAGGCAGGGTCCCAAAGCATTCTAAAAAAAAAAAACAAACAATTGAGAGATCATCCATATAGCCTTTCAGCCTTTCACATCCAACTTCATTAATCTTTTCCCAACATATTGTCTTCAACCAGGATGACAAGCCCTTTCCTATGCCATTTTGTTACCTTAAAATACAGGTCCTATCACTGTCTCAGGCACCTCAAAGCATCTGATGAAATAAGTCTGGAAGGCTTGAGACAAGACTTGAAACAGGACAAGACTTGAAACAGGCTATTATATATCCTGAAACATGCAAGGCCACCTACCTATAAAGTAAGATAGACCCCCTACCTTAGGGATTTCTGAGTAGAGAGATAGTAATCACATAGGGTCAACACAAAGTGCTGATCTCATGATGTGTGGTGAGGAAGGAGAGGTTGGGTGGTCTTGAGGACCACAGATGGACTTGTAGCTATGGTTGGCCTTTCTTGAGAAGCAAGGGATACATTCATGAGCTGTCAAAAAATAGGAGAATGGTCATGCTGTTAATCAGTTTCTTTATGGTGCCTCTCAGGATGGGAGCAAAGAACCCTTCTGGCATTCTCTGGAGTTCATTTAGAGTCTGCAATGTTCAAACATTCTTTTTATATTTTTTTTTCAATAGGTTTATTTTCTTACCCTCTTCTTGGGTTTACACTTTCAAAGATTTTGTTCACATTTTATATTGTGAAATTGTTATTGAGTTGTAATCACAAGTTTCAGTAATCACAAGTTTCAGAACACATATCTCTCTCACCTAGAGAATGAACCTGTTCAGAATATTTTTTAAAATTAATTGTTGATCTTTAATCATTAAAGCTGTTCACAGGAAAAAAAAAAAAAAAGATAAAAAAAGAAAAAAAAAAAGCCATTTTGCTTGAAAAATAATAACAGTTTTCAAAATGTCCAAAAGGTACCTGTAATGAAGAAACCCCTAAATTACTTTCAAATTACAAATATATGGTTGAAAATAGTATTATGAATTCTGGAACTCCGAAACAAAAATTTAGTAAAAATTTTAGTTTTACTTTTTGGCCTGGAAAGAAACCTGATTTGCCTGCTTGATGCTGAAAATTCTCAAGTGAAGGGGAGAAATATTTCTGTCCATTCCTGAACAGGACCTGCTGCGGGGAAGCTGTGAGGTTGAAATGTATTGAGCCACGGAGGCAGTTGCTGTCCTGGGTTGTGGTCATGGTCTGTCTTATTCATTTACCAAAGACTGTTGCCTTTGAAACAGTTTCTGAGCTGAGAAGCTCAGGAATGAGAAACCAGATGGTGACTTAAGTGGTCGTGGACCCACCCAAGCACAGCACATCAGCTGTGGCAGCAGCCTCCGGGGGAGGGAGCTGGTGAGCAGCAGGAAATGCAAGTGCGCTGCAGCCGGTGACTCCCATCTACCTGTAGAACAAGTTTTGGCTCCCGAAACTCTCAGACCAGTTTGAAAATGTAACTCGGTGACTACCTATCATCACGGATTTGCCAGTGGGAAGTTACTTCTGTAGTCCAGCTCTAAGACTATCAGGCTCTTGTAGGACTCCAGGTAAGACAATCAGGGTGAGACTAACTTGATCACAGGTTGCTGGTATCTGAAATTGAGTGAAGTGAATCTCTACCTCATTCTCTCTAGGGCTCAGCTGCTGGCTGTACACAAGAAGCAATTAAATGTTCAGGTCAAAATCTCATATTGATAGAAGACACTATCTACAGTTAATAATAAATAGTACTTGAGCCCATAGAACAAGGGCTGAAAACTCAGCACCTGTGATGATGTACCTCTGTGAATCAGAAAGATTGTTAATGCAATAATAATTGTAAATTATGTCTGTCAGGAAAACTGGCAGAAATGCCTGGCTTGATTTAACCCCAAGGAATTTTAGACTTGTTTTGAGGAAATAAGCGTTTATTTGTTTGGTTTTTTTGGCTATGGCTTTTGAGTACACAATTCCCTGGCCACTAACACTGGCTTAGCACACTGAGTGTAAAATTTGACATGGACAAATAGTCAATTGCTACGTGAATCATGTTGAATAGTCCATAGATATTTTCAAGTACACACACCTATTTTATGCTGCCTGACAATTCCGTGTAACCTGATAGTTAACCAAGCAAAACTTTTTGTTATCAGATATGAATCATTGTACTAGGATTTATGTCATAATGCCGATTTGTGTCATGAAGCCTGGATTTACCAAATCACCAATTCATGGTTTCAGTTAAAAGACAATCACTTCTCAGTAACAGATCATTTTCCCTCTTACGAGCAAAACTTGAAGCTTTTGTTTTCCAGAATCAAGGCGGGCTGTGACCTAGCTCTAAATTAGAGCAGTTAGTATCTGCATGAATCTATAGCTGCACACGTCCCATGACAAAGTTACCAGTTCCTCTTATTCTGTGAATGGCTTCTAGCAATAAACCCAGTATAGAAGACATGTAATTAGCTACTTTAAGGCACAATTGTGTCGTTCACCAAAGGTCAATTCACACCTGCTAACTACTCTTCTTGGAGGTGAGCTACACTTAACGACCGAAAGGCAGAAATGGCCTAGGTGTGACATACTTTTGTACAAACGCACCCTCTGGATGTGTCAATGTTCTCAAATGAACCCTGGGCACTCCACCTCAGTTATGGATAAGTAGCACCACCCTTTGGGAAGCATTTTGGGATGAATCAGAATGAAGCAAATACTATCCTCTATGGGTCTTTTAAGTAAAGCAAATAAACGCCCCATTTCCTACACGGATAATGTGAATCATAGTAACTATCCCAGTCAGTCTGGAAACACCTCAGAGCATTCCTAAAAATGCCTCATATGGAACATAATATTCAAACCTGCTAAGCAGACAGAACAGAGCAGAGGCTTGTTAGGTGCTTACAGCACTGCTGTGTTCCACCTTCCTCAGAGCAGGCACATTTATCTCCTCCCCTCATAAAGGAAACCATCCCAGACCATTTCTCCAAATCCATCCCTTCTGTCTTACCTGCCCCGGGACATCCCCAGCATATTTCTTGACTAGCTTTGGTGTTAAAAAGCATCTTCCCATCATCTATATACCTCATAGTGGGAAATCTCTTAAACATTGCTACAAACACAAGACCATGGAATCTGCTCTTCTATGGAGCCAGGCTCTTTACCATTAGCTCTCTCCCAGAACATATTCAGATCCCACTGCATTGTTTTCAGGGCCAGGTTTAGTGCTATCCCCACTTTACGCAATAATGGGTGTTGACTGCATGTACCTCACACACCTGGACCTTTTTAGTTGCAAACCCAGGCCAAAAAAATTATCATGGGATTGAGCATAACCCTACAGCTTTACCATGATTGGTAGATTCTCTTCTAGACATTGTCTGAATCTTTCTGCCTCTGACATTCTGCTTTCCATGTGCTTATGGGTATAAAACACAAGTCATCTTATTCACTGGAGGAGAATCATGCTGATCCCATGCTATGAAGAGGATGCAGAGACCCATCAGCTGTCAGACCCATCCAAGACAGCAGCCCTTGAGCTGCAGAGCTGAGCCCTGTACAGATGCACCACTGTGAGTGGCTAATAGAGCACTCTGCTTCCAGGCACCAGCTGAGACAGCCCCAGCCTGCTGTAAGCTGTGTCCTCGGTGAGGGTTAAAGCTGGAGGCAGGGGAGAAATGCTGCAAGGCTCTCAGTCCTTTAACGTGAAGCTCCTTCTCTGTACACCTCTGAATTTCCATCAATCTGAGTCATCAATACTTTTCCAGACTGTCCATGAAAAAGACTACCCCCTATTTCCTCCTAAACCCTAGAAGTTGCTTTTTGGTATGTCACCTAAATATACAATGTTCTGATTAAACCAAGATTCCAAAGTATAGCATTTCTATTTTGGAATCCTTACTTATTTCAGTTAAAGAAACAAGAAAATATAATTTATTCTAATACTAATAAATAGATTTTTAAAAACATACTTCTGGTTAATTGTTATTCTAATTACAAGTTCTGGTGTAAATTTTTTCCCTTGGCATTATTATGAACCTAATTTCCTTACAAAGTCCAGGATAAACAATTCCAATATATTTTGTTTTAATTATCAGGGTTTAATGGGGCATAATGAGACTATGTTGAGTGGTGCAGAAAAAAAATAATTTAACGTGTGCAAAACTACTGAGTGCTCCTAGCTTGACTGTGCATATTTCACCTATTGTAGGGCAGCACTATGTTAGCTAATATACAGCACAACCATCATTTATTTATTAATCATACTTACTTTTTCATATATTTTTTTTTTCCCCTTTCCTGGCATCTGAAACAAGAAGAAAACCATTATGATCTCCTGGAAAAAAAATAAAAAATGGACAATTCTCCAAGTTGAACAGTGAAGGATGCATCGGACACACAGCTGATGGTGCTGGAAGTCTTCATCATGTCACACAGAAGACTGGAATGTGCTGGATGCAGAAGCTGCCTCAGCCAATCTATTCCAAATGCAGTCCTCCCAGCATTACTCGGCAGTGAAAACTTCTGGCTTCAGCTCTTAGGGCCCCTACCAAACATCAGATAACATCGTAAGAAGTCACTATTAAGAAACTACTTTGTCTGGATTCTCACTGTAGATACATTTCCCACTCACAATGTATGGCTCCTCCAGATATAAAATGCCATGGACATTGTCACTCTGTAGTGAAAATTGCCAAACAGCAACTTGGGAAATAAACCATCAAAGAGAGATGACAACACTTTATGCTTTCCAAGGTCCCTTTGCCAAAGGCACTGAATCCAATGGCTGATGTGGTTGATGGAGCAGTTATCACCATCCTGCTCCCAGATTTCTATTCCATTGCACCAGGGAAACCATATACCAAGATCAAAAACACACCCCAGAGATGGAAATTACACATAGGCAAATGATGACTTAGACCATTTGTCTGGAAATTCTGAATATGAAGCAGTGTGGTCAGTATGTCAATGAACTGCTCTGCAGAAAGGGTGAACACTTTTGTTCTGCTATGCTGGGCACACACAGGTTTGAAACAGTCATACTGGAGTCCCAGTTTCTACACTAGGTAGCTCATACCCTACCAGTTCAACACATGGTTTTCTGGATTGAAATACAGGAGCCCCCTTTTCCTGGCTTCAGGTAATCAAGCCTCTTGTCCCTAACAGAAATGAGCTTCCTAACCACTGCCTTTTCCATCCTGGACTCAGCACCAAGTCTTGGAGCTGTTTTGACATCAGTGTCACAGCTCCACTGATACTTACAGCAGCCTCTGCAGCCTTCCAGAGAATCAACTAGGCAGGAGAAAACCCTTCTCTCCACACCAACTCACCTATGCCACCCTTTCCAAATCCTTGTTGTGTTCAGGCTGCTCTGCTCCACATTCCAGGCTGTAGTTGCAATGAGCACATGCCTGGCTACACATACAGGGCGCAACCTTCACATCCATTGTATCTGTAACAATATTTCTTATTCCCTGGCTTTCTAATTTAGTGCAAATTTAATGAAGTTGTCCCAACATATTACAACATACATGAAATTAAGGCCTTTCATACCAAGAAAACTGAAACTATCTCAGGTATGTTAAGCCCAGGCTTTGCTACAAGCACCACATGTGGCAACCTGAAGGCGTTTTCATCTCTAACTAACTGAGGTGAGAGTTACAGGAAGCTTTAATGTAAGTTTCACTTCAGGAATAATTTCCCTGAAGGGAAACACATTCTGCTTATCCATCATACTCTGTGACATGGAATTGGGGCACTTGATAGAATGCCCACTGAAGCCACAGGGGAATGTCCTCTCTTCCAGGCAAGTATTTGACTCATGAATCTATGAAGATTCAAATACAACACAAAAAAAAAAAAAAAAAAAAAAAAGAAAAACAGACAAATTTTACATTTATTTAAAAATTAACATTTTATATTACAGATTAAGTTAATATACTCCAAGTGTTTGAGTTTTAAATAAAATAAAATTTATTACAGACATCAGTATTTACAGAAAGAATAACATTTACATAAATATATTTTTTTTTTCATCTCATTGAAATAAAAATATTCTCCATGAAGTTTCTACCCACAGATGTCATGTTCTGTGAGAAGTCAGCCTCCTTCAAGCATTAATGGAGACAAGAAACCCAGTCAGACTACAGTTGCAACTCAGTTGAGTTGACTAAGGAACAGCAGTGTGCTCGTTACCTGCATTAGACTGTAGCAAGACTGAAGGACCCCAGGGGACCTCTTCCAAGTCAATGCTCTATTCTTCAAGGAAGAATGAAACAAGTGAGTACCTTCCATCAAACTTGCCTCAGATACAGGACCAGGCCAGCATCCAGCAAATTCTGATGGACCTCCAAAGCCAAAGATCATCTTCCTTCTTGCTAAACTACTGGGATTCTGATCCAAGCTTAGGATCCCATTGCACAGCTGCTGTACAACAATCTCTGCTGCCACAGAACCTCACAGCCACAGAAGACTGTGATGAAAGAGAATGGTTTTACAAAGACAGGGGCTAGCTGATCCTTCATTATACAGAGATGCAGCCCCAGGTCGGGAAAAATATTTGCCAATTCACAAATACTGACTTGTGTGTTCTCGGATTGGTGAGCAAGTCCCAGGGGGGCTTGCAAGGAGGTCTCTGCATTTGGTACAACTGCATAAAGAACAGGGGCAAGAAGTGCATTTCTGAGTAATGCATGAGCTGCAGATGGTACAGGCCTCTGAGATTACATCTGGGCAAACACTTACCTTAAAAATTCTGTGTAGGAGTCTGTAACCCCCACTGGATGATGCAGTCAAAACTCAATAAGGTTGTGTTATTAAGAGAATTGCAACCCATCCTGGACTGAGGCAGAATACGATGCCTCTTAAATCATAATGACATTCTGAGCTTCAATATAGAGAACAAGACCTTAATTTGAATGTTCAATGAGTTTCAACTGTTTCCCATCACAATTTCCTGGTTTTAATGGTTTCCTCTGGTGTATAGGCAGTCAAACAGCTCTCCATGCAAATCAGAATACTCTCCAGAAGTCCGTGGCTCTTTAAATGCCAGCCTTAAACATCTTTCCACAGTCATGGTGAGGGGAGAAGGATCTGAAGAACAGCTGAGTTTCTGGCTTTCTTGCCCTGTGAACCAAAATGCCGTCTGCCTTTGCATTTCCAGTGGCAAATGGGGAACTGAATCCATGCCAAATACAGGCACAAAAATGTCCCACTAATGACAACCACACCTTGTTGCCACCATGTCTTTATAATTTTTAAGTACCACATTCTCTTTGTCATCAAAGTAGAGAAGATTGAGAGATTTCAATTCACCTGGCACACAGCAGGGTGTACTGACATCTTGAGACAATTTGAGTGTATGGACTATGGACTGAACTGTAGCATGGTTTGTTGCATTTAGACTTTCCCCCAAGGGGAAGAGACAGGATCCTCTGCAATAAAATGCATTGTATCCACTTGGGTAAATAATCCATCCTGACCAGCCAATAGCACGGAAGTCAACATGGAGTTCCCTTCGATGACATGCTGTTACCTGGCTTTTGGCAGAAGGGATTGGAGCAGCTCGAGGTCTCCTGCTCATGCTTGCACTGCTGCTTTCAATGATCTGTGTTTCAGCATCATTTTTGGGAGGGTTCATTTCTGTTTCTGAAAGGAAGTTACATGTTATTCTTTCTCAAAAGAAATTAATTTCTTAGGTACAGTATTCTGCCTGAAAGTCTATTCCATAAATCTACATTCAAGTCTTTACAGTAGATTCTTAAATGACACTTAAACCGTGAAAGTACCAGAAGTGATATGTATTCAATTGTTATTTCAACAATTTTAAAACCTGCCACATCTTGTATTTCATTTTGTGTCCTGAAAGGCCTCAGCTCAGCAGAAACATAAAGGAAAAGATCAATGACATACTAAATAAAGTCTGGGAACTCCACAGGCTTTTTTCAGGGCTGAATCTGGTCAGAATTACATTAATAGTCTTTATATGGTTACAGCTACAACACACCATGCTGAACAGTGCTAACAGAGGGTGGAGATCACAGCCTTTTTCTCTCTCCAGTATTATCCTCTCAGGAACTCTACCCATATACTTACAAAACAGAATGTATTCCTGTAAAGCAGCATCTTTTAAAATATTTTTCAATTTTAGGATCTGAAAAAATTACAACCAGGTTTATGGAACTCTGATAGAAAATGAAGCTTACTGAAAAACAGGTTTGCTTTCTTAAAAGTATTTTATTATTTAATATTTCTTCTCTCTCCTGAGAAGCCTTGATAAATGTCCATGGAGACCTCAAGATCCACATACAAAAGCTGACAACCACTGATATACAGGCTGGTAGAACAATCTGCAGAGATTCACCAACCAGAAAATACAGGCAGGTCTATGGATTTTTGTCATTGAGAAATGGGTATCAATTTCTTAATCCTATACAGTATCCTATACAGAGTTGAGGCTGATTAAATTGGGATATCAGATTTGACTATAATTTTTTTCTTTCAAAAACAAAAATAAATAGGCCAGCCCAATTTTGGTTTTTAACTCATTTTACCATCTACTTCCTGTAACTAGGTAGGATGTAACTCCTACCTAGTATCTTTCTAATATACAAATGCAAAGTTTACCACACAACCCCGCAAACTAAAAGGAGAGTAATATCTGCCACTCTTGACAGCTTTTGCTATCTGCATTTATTAGGCTCTAAAATGCAGCCTTAGTTGTTTCTTGTTTGCTTTGTTTTTGTTTGTTTGGGGTTTTTTTTAAGAAGGGTAAAACAGTATACTTTGTAGTATAAGGCATGAGGGCGTTGTCTATGATAACAGCTTTTAGTCACAATACTAGTGTGTCACAGGTGCTTAGAAAACAGTCCAAGAACAGAGAGATTTAAATTGCTTATTTGACAACCTCTTCCACTCTTGAAAACTACACTTAATAACTCTACTTAAAGTTGCTTTGCCAGCATTTTCACAGTTTTCCAGGTCACTGAGTTGTTTGGCTTTTTAAACCTAGGTCTAATATACAATTTTCATGCAAACTTCACCACCACAAAAAAATTAATGGTAATTAAGATAATTTAAAAAAAAAAACCAAAAACAAAACAGAACTCGAACCCATTAAAAAAAAAAAACCAACAACAAAACCCAACCAAACACAACAAACAAACCAAACTAAACCTCAGATTCTCCCTAGGCTTTATGAATATTTCCTGCAAACACAATTTTTCTAAGGGGAGAGGCAAGTTAAGATGCTGGGTGACCTGCTGGCAAGAACTACCAAATCAAACTCCCATCATTGACAAAGCAGAACTTTAAATCTGTTCGACACTGCAAGTAAATACTGAGCTTAGGCATACACGGGGCAGCAAAAGGTAACAGAAGATAAACAGGGAGTTCCTATTCTAAAGCAGTTACTGCTCTTTTGTTAACTTACTTGTGGAAGAGGGTACAAAGCTGGAAGATCTCCTTTTGTTACTATTGGTGAAGAGGACAAGGAGAGCATTCCTACTGTCCTGCAAATCACCCTGGCTCTTAGCAAATTTAACCAGGTTGTGCTCAATTCCATTGTTGAATACATGTGTGGTAGTTATTAAAAAGCCATGGTTGGAGTTGCCATTTCCAACCCACTTGGAAACCTGGTAATGACAGGGAAATGAAAAAAAAAACCAGTTTCAATATTCTTGTCACAGCATTACAATTAAGCAATGTCTATAGTAGGAAAAGGAAACAGGCAAGAAGCTACGAGAGCAGAGTAACATATATTATTACAGAAATGAGGTAACTGTATAGCTGAGACTCATTTGAGTTTAATATTTAAACCAGTAATTCAACATTTAAAAATACAAAATACCATATGCATTCCCCAAAGCTACATTAACAGGAAGATAATTAATTTCAGAAAATTTACCAGTGAATACATGAATCCAAGAGTTAAAATTAACATGAAAATAAATCCTCTCTAACTTCAGCTAGGATTTATTCATAGCAATCTTAGACTAATATGAACCCTCCAGACTTTCCATACCATTAAAATCCATTTAAATCTAACAAACATGGCATTTGAAGAAATTAACTCGCCATCATTACTTTATCTAATTGCTATAATTACAGACTAATAGATAAGGCTGGGTCATTCTCAAGTAGGGCTATCATGACTTAAGATGCAACTCAACCAATCTTCCAAGCATGCTGATCAGTCTGATTATAAAGCTTGAGCAATGAAAAACATTCTTAGAGTACAGATTTAAACCAAGAAACTGTATGTTGTAAACCACATTTGATTTTGTTAGTTTTTTGTTTGGGGTTTTTTTCCCTATGGAAAGGCATCCACAGACTGTTCTAGGCTATCTACAAAACAAACATTGAAACTAACAAATAAAGAAGTCTAAAGAGGAAGTTAAATGGAGAAACAATCCAACCATGATAAAATTCCAGAAACAAAATGCTAAAGCACACTGCATATCTGCTCTGTAGTAATGTCACCAAATAAAAAGAAGAAATGAAAACCTACTTGTCACACAATCAATATCATCTCCTTTGGCAGCCTAAGGACTTTTTAATCAGAATGACATACTTGGCCTGATGTCCCTCCTATTGACTATGTTTGGGTTAGTCAATTCTCATCATGCCTCTGCTGCTAGCAGCATATATGCATTTCTTCTTTAATTCTGGTAGCATCAGGTGTACTTACAAGTGTAGAGAGAAAACTTCTCCCTCTGCTGCTGTCCTTCAGTTTGAACTGACCGCAAGACCTGCCCTAAGTGTAATACTGGAGTTACAAGCTGTCTGTCCTCTTTAAGAGATTTACAGTTAAAATCAGAATTCTCTGCTTACTGTCTGTGTGACGTTGAATACTTCCCAGCCTTCTGTGTACAGGGATAACAATCTTGATGCAATTAGATGCTTTTTTTGTGGCTTACTTCCATTCTCCAAGAGCTCATACACTTCCACCTTGAGAGCAATATAGCAAAACAGTAAGAAACAAACCCAATTGTTCTAGCAAAACAAGTAGTGTGAAGATTATGCACATTTCTACCACATAGCTGAAAAACTGTAGTATCCTTAAAAAAAAAAAAGATGGCAAAAGGTTTTGGACAGTTTAACAGAAAAGCGAGTATCACCACATATGCATTCTAGATGCTTCTAGATATATTCAGAGGCAGGTTACTGGACTGTATGACACTACAGAAAAATATCCTGACCACCCCTTGTCTCTCTATTTTGAACATCTTATACCATGTAGGTCTTCCATTCCTCTACATCTTTGTCTTCAGCATTTCAAAAATCCAATCCTGCCTTGGGCCAAAAGAACAGGTACAGTCGATGGCAGAACCCTCACCTGTCCTATTTTCCTATAAATACACGGTTGCTATTATTGTTTTAGAGGCTGTCGGGGAGACACATTTCGATTTGAATTATAAAGCATCAACCCCCAGAGAAGTACAGCACGGTTTGAGACAGGTCTGACATGGGTATCTTTCGGGAGAGCTCACTGTCAAGAGCGCAAAGGACAACTTACTGCCAAAGCCAAAACCTGACATCTACTTCTTTGCACACTACTGGCAAAGTAATGAGGAAAACAATCAAATAAAATCCAAAATAAAGCAGGTTTATGTGGTAAGTGGTGACACTCCCACGTTTTCAGTGCAACATTGAAAGCACAAGTGTTTAACTGACGCTTTATTTTCCCACTTACTCTGCAAAAGTGTTTCACGTCAGACCTTCTAAATGCATGTGTCCTCTTCAGCTTGAAGACCCTGAACTCGGCTTTCAGCATCTGCTCGCCCTTCTCCATCGCGCTGATGTCGAAGTAGAAGTGGTACTGGTCCACATGAACTGGAAAAGAGCCTTCTTTAGGAACAACTCCAGACCTCGTCAGACACGCTGCACCCCCTCACTTCCCACAGCCACCGTCGGGCCCCTGCAGCGGCGCCGGGCAGTGAACGTGCACCGCGGCCGCTCCCCCGCTCGGGCAATGCTGTCGCCGCGCTACTACGGGAAAGTCACCTCGCGGCTCGGCCTCCGCCGCCCGCCGGCGCTGGTAGGGCCCTCGTCCCGACCCCTAGCTCACCTCGGTCTTCGAAGCTGCGCACCACATCGCCCTCCAGCAGCCCTGGGGCGCGGGTGATGCCGTTGGCGTCAGCCACCTTGTTGAAAAGATCCACCATGAACTGGGGCGGCTTCTTGTGGGGCAGGACGTCGGGAGGTACCTCCTCAATGTCGAAGACCTCGCGTAGCCGCTGCAGGGCTGCTGCCTGGACCTCGTTCCGCGGGCCAGGGGTCAGGGGCAGGCTGGTCGCCGCTGGCAGGCTTAGCAGCCAGGCCAGCCATAGCCACAGCCACCGCCGGCAGGCCACCATGGCCGGCGGCGCTGGCTCGGGAAGGCCGCCTCGCCTGCCCCGTGCCCCTTCGCCTTTGCGGCCGCAGGGAGGTTAGGGGGAGCAGCCCAGGCCCACCAAGGCTGAGGGCGGCGGGGTGAGTGCGAGAAACGCAGGGGAGGGTGCTCAGCCCCGACGGCCCCTTCCCTCGGGGGTGGGCGGCTGGGCCTCGCCCGGGCCATTAAGGCCCCTTTTAAGGCTCAGTGGCACAGCGCAGCTCACTCGTTAACATCAGAGGTGCGCCGGCAGGGGCCTGGGCTATGGCTGTTGATTACAGAAGCGAAAGGTCGGCAAAGAAAAATGAACTTGTTAAAAATCTTTTTTTTTTTTTTTTTAAAGAAAGACTTTAATTTGGGCATTGCTGAATCCCAGGTGCTGTTTCCTGTCATGGCCACGGCAAATATAACGTATACTTGGCAATGAACATGAGCCTCTGTGTCTTCCAGCTTCACAGCCTACAGAAATCTCCCTGCTGTGTCCCAAGGTGCTGCGAGACAGATAGAGATTACACGGGTCTCCAGTACCAGCTCCACAGCTGCACAGCGTGAGAGCTTCGGGACAGAGACTGGGTTCCTGCTACTGCAGTGCAGCAAGACCGACCAAGCTTTGAAGTAATCAGAGACAGAGAGAAGCATATACATTCTGAAAAAGTTGGTTTAAGGTTTAAATAATTTCCAGACTGAACCATCTTTCAATAATTTGCCTCTTTTTTTTCCCCCTTGGTTTATGATGGAATTCCACACTCCCCCCTCCTCCCCACCCCCCCAAAAAAAGCCCCAAAACACCAAAAAACCTGCCCAAAACCCAATTCAAACTCTAAGCATCCTGCATATTAATCCTTTTTAAGGCAGCCTGGCAATTTACTCAGGAGCACGTAAATATTCCTGATGTTTAATGCATCAGTGCCTATTCTATTTGTGCCACACGGTCCCATTCCCTTTCCAGGAAGTAAAGGGTTCTGGGGGCAGGTAGAAATGTCCTCTGTCTCCTCTCTTTAGACACACGATGTTAGACAGGAGTACTTGTACTGAGCATCATGTGGACCCATAGAGGAATGAGGTGGTGACAATGAGGTAACAGCACTACACACTCATAAACAAGCCATCTAAAGGGGAAAAGCCCCACAAGGTTGATTGTTCAAACAGCTCTTATACAGGGATCACTCACCTTTTGCTGATCTAGGGCACTTGGTTACATGGCTGTCTCTGGACTCCTACTGTCACTCTTTACAGCCTTCAGCTGTTATATCTACTTCTGAAAACAAAACAAACTCAACATTTCAGACATACATGTTATTGTTTTGGTTTTTTGATTTTTTTTTTCAACAGGCGACAAGCATGCTTGATCCAGTTTGCCACATGAGGTGCAGAGTACTGATGTAAGAAAATGAACATTAGTGATGGGTTAATCAGAGCACTGTTGCTTCACATAAAGCTACAGCCAACATTGATCCTCAAAACTCACAATTTGTCTTCTTAAAGATGCAAGTATCTTATGGTTAACAGCAATGCTGGATAAAGTAACATGCACTCAACTATCTGCCTGAGACCATGGTAAGACACTAGTAAGATATGAGAAAGAATCACTAGACTGTTTTTCAAACAGCCTAAAAGCTTCGCTTCCAACTCCACTGCTTCTTCCCATGTTTATCCTCACAAACCCCACCCTGCCCTTGGGCCTCTTCATTTACTCCTACTATGCTCCCTGAGGCATATACCTCAATTTTTATTCTCATGGTGCTGCTTCCAGACATTAATGTCTGGAAACACATAGCTAGGGTTCTTGAACAACCTTAACTCTGCCCTAGAGGCAAAGATTTATGAAAAAATCTTCTTTGTTTAATATAAGCTGGGACCACAAACAACAAAATGCCTCAATCATAGTAGCACAACTGCAGAAATTCTAGCCTACAGTTAGCCAAACATAACCCACTGAGTGCTGTGTTCTTTTGTTTTCATATTTCTGATTAGGCAAACAACATAATGAAAGCCTCGCTCCCTGTTCTTTAGTAAGACTGCATGACTCATCACTTACGGCCTTGTGCAGGGGTTGGTCATAGCTCCACTGATGATACTATGTACTAGTTTGCAATTAGCACAAGGCTTCAACCTCCCAGTTCTGTACAATAAAAATAAGTTCTCAACTTACATCTTCTGATTAGTGTGGCTTTGGGAACCCAGGAAAAGCAGGGCAGCTGTAGGGAACTATGATAAATAGCTAACAACCTGAGGTGGATTCTCTAAAGAGTTCACCATTGGCATTGCTTTTCCTTCTTCTCTCAAATGACTGGGTAAACATCTTGGAGGGACTGAAGAGTTCAAAATCATCTGGTTTTCAGGCATAGCTTATGGGTAAGAACAGTGGGATTTATTACGTAGCCTGCCACATTATCTTTACCGCCATTATAATTAACATGGGACAGCAATATTAAAAACGCATGGTTACGGTACAGTATCTTTAGTGGATGGGTAAAAATTTACTTTGGAGCCTTCAGGCTTGTGCATTTCAGAACCTTAGCAAGTTTGGACTGAAAGGCACATCTAATTCTGCCATTCAGAAATTAAAAGCTTAGCTGAGAATATATTCTCCCTTCTCCCATTAATTTCATGCTAGCACAAACAGAAGGAAAACTACTGGATAGAGCAGGCTGGAAGCTGCTTCTTTTCTCAGCATAGCTGCCTGACACTTCCCCATATACTCTGTGCAGATTCTCTAGTTCATGGTTTAGTGACTTGTAACAGATCTTTCTGGAAAAAGGAAGTAGTTTTCTGCTCTGTGAATGAATCAGTGATGCACTGCACTCTTCACTGGGGCTTCTGCAGGCAGGAAGCAATCACACAAAGTATTTAATTTCATTACCAGCTTTGACCCATTTGAAAAAGGAGAGATGAATGACCCCTGCATGTCGGACTTCTCTTTACTTCTAATGATAGTGGAGGCAGCAAAACCAGGGTCACCAAAAAAACTTATGAAATACTAAGGAAAGCTCATCTCCTAAGTCTCAGCTGAAGAACAGGACTGTACCACATCAGTGACATCATGTGAAGTAAGAGTGATGAGGTCACCCCAGAGCCTAGAATAGCAATCCCTGGAGGGCTGGGTAGATGGAGAGAGCCAGAGTTAGTAAGCATATATTCGGCATTTAGCTTGAATGTTGAATGAACAGGGAAATTATAAATGGCTCTAAGTATCAGAAAGCATTTTTACCATGTATCTAATATGTAAATGTCTCCCAGTGGAGACAGACTCCCAAATGCAGACTTGACAGCACATCCCAACTAAGATGTGCCCTACTCAAGCCCTTCAAAAACTGGATTCTCAGCAATTTTGTATGATAGTTTTGTGTAAGCTACAGTTACTGAATGAATGATCTAGACAGTAACATGCCATATTACCTGTTTTACCAACCAGGACTTCTCTGCGCAGGGTTGTCATTTCCTGAAGCATTCTACAAAAGATCTGAAAGATTTCTTGCCTTCCCTGAAAGACTGCATCCATCAACTGGGGAAACCAGTGCAGCAGGCAGTACAGTACCACATCATTAGTCATCCAGTGGTTTATAGCAGATAGAGAATCCAGATCTCCCTGCTCCTAGAAGACCAAACTGGTAGATCACATTTTAAACCATCTCAGAGACCTAATTCAGTTTCTTCCTAACTTTTCCTCTTCTTGTTCCATACACTGGGAATAAGTCAAGTTTGGATAAAGCTGCCACATGTCTCTTCACATCTAATCTTTTTATCATCTTTATGTATCACTTGAGGAAGCATATCCACCACCAGCACAAGAGACACTGCATTGTCCTTCCTTGCAGAACATCCGAGATAGGGCTCAACACTTCAACATCTCCTGCCTCCAAGAGAGAAAGCTGCTTAAACTGTTATTACTGGATTTGAAATAAGAATCACAGCAGTGTGCAAAAGGAATGCAAGTCAGGTGTTTCCCCACCAATTCTATTATCTATGTACCCATTTCCTTCTTTTAAAAGAATAAAATTTTGTTTGAGAATTGTTACCATTTCAAATGAACATCAGTCAAGTTACTGTTTTCTCTAAGACTGTTTTGTTAAATTAACTGCTTAAATTACTGACTCCTATAACAGATTTCCTTAAAGGATAGATCCTGTAACAATAACTTCCACAATTTTTTCTATTTATGCGATGCCAGCCTGGATATTGTTGCCACTGAGAAAATAAGGTATCTCATTATCTGTGAATTTCTATTTTTTTTTTCCTTATAGATATCAATGTGTAGTATTTTAAAATCTGTTGGAAATTTCCCTCCCTCTGTAATACTGCTTCAAGGATTTCTCTCCCATTTTCACACTCACACAATAGTATTACAACAGCTTATTGAACAGATTCTGTATAGCTGCTCAGTGTTTACACACGCCAAACATTCTTCCTGTGTGAAGATCTTCTTCCTTACATACCAGTGATGGGGCATTATGAGTCCTAGCACTATTCATTCACTACCAAGCTGAATGGATTGGTGGATGATTCAATTGCAGACTAACAGTAGAAACAAAGGCATTTCAGACATAACTTTAACTGGGGAATCAAGATACAAAGGTCTCTTCAGATGGCTACTAAAATAATTGCCATCACCTAGCTCCAAAAATGTAGGCCACAAGATCATTCTTTGTGACAGTCAACCAAAAATTCTGTGCCACAGGTTATCCTTTTTCAGGAATGCAAGTCACCTCCAACTATCCTTTCCATACAGTAGTGTCAATAAGGACACAGGAACTGGAGAAAAGCTAATGTTCTTTCTGTGGCTGTTTCAGTCACGTATGACCAGTGTCCTAGAAACGCTTTTAGTCTCTGATGAAAGCTAGTACCAGAAGGCTAGGTCCTTGAGGAACAGCATCAGCTCATCTATGTCAGTGGAGCTTCCATTTACAACAGCCGAGGAACTAGAAGATTTACTCTTAATGACTCTGTATCTCAAAGACGAGAAGTGCTGCAGGATTTTATGAAGAACAGTAAAAATCCATGAAGTCTTGTGCCTTCTGTTGTAGCTTCTTGAAAAGTAGAAAATTGCAGTACTAGAAGACAGTCAAAATAAGCCAAGTTTAGCAATGTTGGAATAAAAAGCAGAGTTGACCTTCTGGCTTGAATACAACTGTCTATAGGTCACTACCATTTGAAGCCACAACTTACAGATAAAAAAAGTCCAATTCTCTATAGCTTTACTTGAGAGGCTGACATTTATTAGCTGTAATAGGCTTAGTTCTCCACATGGTGTAGCCCTTTGAGAAGGGGCTGAGCCACACTATGAAGTCAGGTTTTAAAAAATGCTCCTCTGCATTTTTAATCACCGTTTATATCAATCTATCCATTCTGCATCTTACTAACATAATTTTTGTGGTGGGCCACTACTATTCAGTAGAGTCAAACACCTACAACCTTTAGCAGAATCTCTTTTCTCTAGGTCAGATTTTAGTTCTTACACCAGAGAAGTGGGTTGGTTATGTAAGACAATTCCTTAGCTAAAGGATGAACACGGGAGAATAAAAACCTGGAAGAATGTAAGAGGAGGATGGAATGTGGGAAACAATAAAGAAATCAAGAGATTTTTACACCTTCCTCTTTACCAATATAGTGTGAAACCAGAAGGGAAAAATATGGTGAGTTGTAACTTCTGCTGTTAAAATACCAATGTAGCACATCTTACCCAACCAGTACACACAGTCCCCATAACCACTTATAGAACTATCCAAATTCTTGCTATTTAAGATTCTATATTTTTGTTCAACTGTAATTCCCTGCTGAGCTATGTAAGTAGTAGGCTACATCATCTACATTGGCATGACATTTTGCAGTAGCATGGTGCTCAGCCTGTAGCATCTTTACAGGAAATAAAAGAAATTTTCAGTAGTTCCTTGTGTTTGGTTTTTTGTTTGTTTGTTTTTGTTTTTTACATTTAAAGATTACACTCACTGTTTCATGCTGAAATGTTTTTCCTTAAGATTTAATGATTCTTTTTTCCACCTTGATTCCTAAATTAACATCTATATTTTGATTGTTCTGTATTCCCTTTTTGCTAAGGTAAGAAAACAAATTATAAAAACACAAGCATTCCACACAAGTGATTTTTGGAATCATGCACAAATAAATTAGCAACTACCAACTGCAACCTGGAAAAGGCTAAAATACATGTCTTTAAAAATAGTACATACCTCTAATCTATTTAATGGTAAAAGTAATTAATTATTTCAGATATTCTTTGAAGATGTGAAATAAATTGACTTTACAAAGGTAAAGCTAAACATACAGAAAACATAGAATGCTTTATGGAACAAAGCAGGATTATTCTGAAATAACTTCTATTTTAAAATGCATAGCAGTTATATAATATTCTAGAACAACTTTTACCTATAGATTAGCCTTTAGACCTTTAATCACATACACTTTTGAGATTAAATACTTTATTTTTTGGCATTATCTGAATTGAGTCTTTTAAACATTTTAAACAGCTATTACTGGAAAAAAATTCTAGTTACTAAGATGCATAATTTGAAGTTGTGTGAAAAATGGAAATGTACTTTAAGATGAATCTTTTAGAGCCATACTATACAGGAAAATATGGGTCTCCCACACAATTCTTCCCCTTGCTCCCAAAGACGACTTCTAGAAGACAGTTATGATTTTGCTTTTTTAATAAGTCCACAAAACCCAAGGATTTATAAAAAGTACATGCAAGTCTATTTACATTAATAGACTAGTGAGAAGATGCAAACTTTCCTCAGTACAGGAACTGTCTTTAATATTGAAAGTAGTAAATAAAACAGGACACCAGAACTGAGAGGTAAGGTGATGACAGCATCTTTGCAGACAGCAAATAAATTAAAATTAAAATATTGGCCAGGAAGGTCAATGGTATCCTGGGGTACATTAGGAGGAGTGTGTCCAGCAGATAGAGGGAGGTTCTGCTCCCCCTCTACTCTGCTCTAGTGAGACCTCACCTGGAATATCACATCCAATTCTGGGCTCATCAGCTCCAGAGGGACGAGGATCTGCTTGAGAAAATCCAACTACAGTGATGATTAAGGGACTGGAACACATATCTTATGAGAAAGGCTGAGAGACATGGGGCTCTTCAGTCTGGAGAAGATTGAGAGGGGATTTAATAAATGTTTTTAAATATAAGAGGGCTGAGTGTCAGGAGGAGGGGCAGCCCCTTCTCACTTGTGCCCTATGCTAGGACAAGGGAAAATGGATGGAAGCTGGAGCACAGGAAGTTCCACCTCAACATGAGGACAAACTTCTTTACAGTAAGGGTCACAGAGCACTGGAACAGGCTCCCATGACAGGTTGTGGAGTTTCCTTCTCTGGAAATTTTCAAGACCCACCTGGATGCATTTCTGTGTGACCTGTGCTAGATTACAGTATATGGTCCTGCTCTGGCAGCGTGGTTGGACTCAAAGATCTCCATGGCCCCTACCAACCCCTGACATCCTATGATCCTGTGATCCTTTAGCACTAAGCAAAAACAGGAGGAAAAACCACTGGAAATACCTTAAAGACTTTCTTTAGGAAAAAGTAACAGTATTCTGAATTCACCATTCATCTGTCAGTATTTGTATTTTCACTTGAAGTACCCAAGATACTTTCAACAGAATAAAAAAAAAAAAAAAAAAAAAAAAAAAAAAAAAAAAAAAAAAGCTCATTTTTCCCTCTTCTAAAAAGTTTATGGATAGGAGGGA
>JAOEGS010023900.1:26535-39170 GCA_025447755.1 Corythornis vintsioides
TTTCTTAAATCACCATTCATTTGTCGTTTTTTGTATTTTCATTTGAAGTACGCAAAAAATTTCGAACAGAAAAAAAAAAAAAAAAAAAAAAAAAAAAAAAAAAAGAAGTAGCTCAGTTTTCCCTCTTCTCAATAGCTTATGGATAGGATGGACATTAGGCATATTCAACTGTTACTAGTTTAAGCCATACAGTGATTTAATGTTGCTTCAAAAATGTGCACAAATGTGGTTATCAAAATCTATCCTTATCAAAATCTATCCTTTTTTCCCCCCTTAAGACTTCCTTACATGAACAGACCCAATGCAGTACTTGGCTTTGCAATAAATAATACAATCCTTCCTTCCTTGGAAGAACTTGTATGACTGTCAGGAAGCCAGATTTTACCTGTCTACAGAAAAGGTATGGCCTGTAACATCTATATGTGTTCCAGTTACGTTTCTGGTCAAAAGTCATTATGTTTAGTAAAATACAGTGTATCCATTCCCCCTTTGACCAACTTACACCTCAGTCTTTGTCAGGGTATAAAATTTTAAAGTGCTAACAGGGTTTTTGACATAAATTACAGTGAGACCTATGAACATTTAATGGAATTTCAATTATCAGTCCACAAACAGTGACAAACATAACTGTTAAAATGATGATCTTTAAAACCTTTTCCAGTAAGACCAATTCTATGGTTCTATTGTCACCTCAGGTTTTTTCTGGTTTTGGTTTGGTTTTGTTGTTTGTTGGGTTTTTTTTGATGATATACTGTGTGCCCCATAACCATTCAAGTAACATAAAAAAAAAAATTGAGGAAGAAGTTCTTGGAATTTCACTGAAATCAAATAAATGTCTTACAACCCACAGCAACATCCATGGTTCTTACTGCAAGAAAGCATCAGTATGTAGTCTTCATCCCAGTATATTAAGATTTCTTTTAAAGAAAAGGTGCTGATCTTTGTATTGTTTCTTCTATGAGGTAGATGGCTCTTCCATATAAATAGTGTAAACCAGAAATTAAGTTAGCTCTGAGCCTGCAGTGCTGCACCACTGACTGCCCAAGTCAATTTACTAAATCATGAAGTTAATTCCTCATTTTAGAAACCAAACAGTAAGTCTTTGAAAGGAGAGCGGAGGTTAAGAGCACAGATGTCCACCTTCCACAAAAGTCAGCGGAATTCTGGTTTTAGCCTCCAGACACCTTCACCACTGGTGCTCCTATGGAAGGTGCAGAGGTTACGGAGAAGTTCTCTGAAGACACAGGACTGCGCAGCAGGCATTGTGGCCTGGAAGTGGCTCAGTATCTCCTGAGTGCTGGCCTCGCCGTCCACGCGCGCCTGGAAGGCTATGAAGTTGCGCATGCCCACCAGCAGGTCATCATATTCTGTTGAACATGGGGCCAGGGTGGGTGCTTGTTGATTATTCTCATCTCCCTCATTCCCTGTCTGTTGTGGTAAAAGAAGGTGGTTTCTTACCCTCATCTTAGCCAATAAAGATGAAGAGTCTAGTGAACTGGATGATGATTCTCCAGATTTTCCATCAAAGTGCCCATTGGAACTACACTTCTTTATGGTTTCTTTCTTTAGGGTATCTGTATTCTGAAAATAAACACACAGACCATGGAGAAAGTTGCATTTTGAGATCTACAGAATCTGATAAACAATATCTGCCTGCTGCTTAAACTTAACACACACAACCACTCAGACGCTAGTCATCTGAAATACACAAAAAAAGAGGTAGTATGTTCTGGTCTCAACATTAGAACTGAGGAAGTGAAATAAATGCATTGCTGGTCTTGAGACAGATAATCACGTTGCAATTTGCAGCTGCAGTTATCTAATTAGACTTCATCAAGATGCTGTATCAAAAGACGATAAATCAAATTCATGGGTGACTGGAATTTCTAGAATTCTACATTATCATATGACGAATGGTTATGACCCATCTATAGTATACACCGGAGTCACTGCGTAAATCACAACATGTCATATATATATATCAGCTATTAAAAAATAACTGTTAGCTCATGTCTCTTACCTTGCATTTCTTTGCAGGTGATGCACAAGTGGAATGTGAAGAAAGCAACCTGGAGTTTCTTTTTTGACCAAACCGACTCCTAAAAACACACCAAAAAAATTAATGCCATGAACCATCTTTCCCCAAATGATTAGGATAGATTTGCCAAAAACACTGACTGGGTTTGCATTTTAGGGTTCTCAAAAGCCCTCTGCCAAACTCCCTGTCCTCTATTGTTCAACAATAATGCTTTCTTTGTACTTCAAAATGAACTTCCTAAGCTTGTAATATGCCTTCATGTCTTAAGTAAATATAAAACATGAAACTCCACTTTGATATATGTTATTGTAAATCTCAAGTATAAAAAAGGAAAAATGCATAACATTCTAAGAAACCATTTAGTTGGTTTTTTTTGAATGCAGCCTGAGGACTGAACTTACTTTATTCCTGATGGTGCACCTGAAAGGCCACTCATGCCTGTCCAGGTTGGCACACCAGAAGCAGCTCCTAAACATTGCTGTCGAGAGACTTTCAAGGCTCTTAAAGCATCCTGAGCCACTCTGCTTGCTTCTGCTTCCACCAGCACATGATCTGCACTGGAAGCTTCCATGATGACATCATGCTTCATTACACTGTGTACCCCTAAAAAACAGAAGATACAAGAGAAGGTGAAGGAGGACATTTGTTAATTTACATGGTTATCTGTAAAACTAAATATTCACCCTTTAAGTGCATGCCATTATCACATTTTTCCTTTTTTCAGGTTGATTATATTCAGTACTTTAATATAATTATTTCTAGTAAAAAAAACCCTTTCTATCAATTAAGCAATCAATTTGACAGCTAACCACTTCTAGGGTACTGATGAGGTCATTTTTCATTACAGACTCGCCAGTTATGTGAGTAAACTCATAATTTCTATTGCTATGGATAGGACAGACAGGAGTGAAACCCTTTTGTAAATGAAGGTTGGTTGCATCCTTATTTCCAGAAGAAGCACTGTAATACTTCTATATCAAGAAGTGTTTCTGGATATATTGAAATTATATCTGAAATATTTGTGCCAAGGTAATTAGCACATTCATAATCAAAGCATTTCAATGCTGAACATTTTTATGGTTTCACTACAGTAACTGAACAGATAAAACACATTTTGCATTGTAGCTCTAACATCAGAGTAACAGAACTGCTTCTTCCCTCCTCTGCATGTTTTATATACCTCTGTTTAAATAGTCTTGACACTGTTGAGCAGTCAAATAACAATGGTTACCTGATTTTTTGAAAAGTTTCTTCAAGACATAATCATCATTTTTCTTTGACTCTTCCTCCTTCTCTTTACTGTCCTCTCTTCTGTATTGCTTTTGTTTCACTAGATGAGGAACGCGCTCACCTTCAAATCTGGCATCTTTGTGAAGTTTCTTCTTAGACTTATCTTTGTGGCTCTCACGTGATAGCATATCTACTCTGTGCTTTGTTTTTGAGGTACATTTATGATGATTATTATCTAATTGCCCATCTTCAGTTTTAGCAACCTGCTTTTCCCAAGAGCCAGCTGCTTCACACATAAGGCTAAAATCTCCCTTGACGTTAGCATTAGTTGCTCCACCTACTTCATCAGCTACCATGGTGTTCACACATTTGGCAAACTCTGAGGACCCTGTGTCACCTGGCAGTGATTGGGACATAGATTTGTCAGCACCTTCCAAGCTTTCCTCTTTGTCTTCATGTAACAAATTTATATTAGTAGAATCTTCTTCATTATCTTTTGTATAGCTATTTTGGTCAGAGGCTTCCAAATTTCCTTTGGTTTCCTCACTTGTCTCTATTTCTTTAGAAGAAGAATTTGTAATGTGGGTGGTTGAGCAGGAATAGGACAACTTGCTGTACTTTGGTGGGCTGCTTTCTGTAAGATAGAGATCACCTTTAGATGTGTCATTTTCAGATGGCTTTCCAAGTTTCCGTTTCAATTGACGTTTTGGGACTTCAACATCAGAACCTGTACCTGAGGGATGAATTAAATTAGTATCCATTTATCAAACATTTAAACCACTTTTCTCTTTCCTCAAGAAAAAAAAAAAGAAAAAAAAAAGAAATGTGTACCTGCAAAAATTGCACTCGTTTCTGTCTCCTGAGACACATCTGGGCTACTCAGGGTAAAAAGTTCAAAAAGGTCATTGGATTTGAAAAAGCGCCTCTGCTTAGGGTCTTTCAGTATTCTGTTCGTTAAAAACTGTTTGAAGATTTGCCTAAAGAAGAAAAAAAAAAAAAAAAAAGTACTTTGTGCATGAAACAATGCCTAGCAATGATTTAAGTACTGAAATACAGCACTTAAACAGAAAACTGTATAAGCACAAATGTCACCCTGCAGAACAATTAAGCAATGGGAAGATGATGGTAGTTTCCAAAAGACAATCTTGAGTTAGTAACTTTCAAAAAACCAACTACATTGTTAAACACAGGATTTACTGTTTGGCAACAACCCCATAACACAACAGGTAACCACCATTCTGAAACAAGTGATGAGATATCCCTTTACAAAGCAATAAATAACTTCACAGCTAGATTTTTTTTTTTTGTCCATTAACATTTAAAAGCTTGCATATTTACACAAAAACAAATGGAAAGTTACTGACAGAAAAGCAAAAGCTTGTTAAAATTCCAACATTTTAATGGTTCCATTGGTTGGAGGAATCAAAAGCAGCACAGTAGCTCAGTCTGATGTTGATGACTGGATGAGAACCACCAAAAAAGGAAATCAGACTTTTGGTTGAGAGAAAGGGGGGAAAAAAAAAAGTATTTGCAGAGAATTGAAAGTAACAAATCTGGAGTAAAACTAAGCTGCAAAAAGTCATCTAGTATCAGTATATCTACTTCTATGCCATGTTTTGATTGCAAGTTCTAGGCATTGTTCTGTACAAAAAAAATCCCTATGTAAAACTGGAACTGAGTTCTCCATAAGCGTTTTTTATCATGGTTATGGCTCTGCTGGCATTAAGCAAGGAAACTGTAAATCTAATTAGCAAAAACTAAGTTTAATCACAGGTCCCAGCTACTGCAGTGTACCCATCAGAAGACTTCAAAGTTTTTAAGAATTAACTCAGATTCACAGCTTCCTGCAAGGGTTATCACATATTTGCAGGCAAGAAAACCCAGGCAAAGAGAAAAGACAACTTGATCAAAGTTCAAAGTCCACTGCCTTGTTCTAGAAATAAATACATTTCTGATGGCTGCCCTGACCCTTAGAGCTCAATTCCTTGATGTGGTCAGTGTTGGTCAAACAGAAGTACACCAGAGGGACACAAGCCAACCAACAGCGGATGCTCTGTGTCCATGTGGTAAAACAGATTAAAAAAGGCACTCAATAAGTAGGGGTATTTCATTATTTAGGGCTTTTCATTCATCTGCATTTTCAAACAGGATATTCCAGTTTTAAATATCAATGCCAAGACAGAGGATTCCTCTGTACATTCATTTGGAATTCATCTGTGTGAAGCTAACTACTGAGAAATCTGAATGGGAAAGGAAACCAGAAAGGTTTCACTGATATGAAAATACAAGCACTTTAAGACCTTAGCTACATTTTTGAATAAATAATATCACTATCACTGGTGGTTCTTGGGATTTAATTCATGTTGGAATGATTTAGAAATAAAATCAAAATGCGTTTGTAAGAGAGTAGTAAATTCATGTATCACATACTTCTTTATGTATCCTAAGGATAAATTAAAGAATTTGCTGATTCCAAATTGCATTTCAGACTTGAGTTTCATGTTCTGACTAAAAGGTTTATTTCTTCCTTTCTATGACTCATACTCTGTCATTTACAATGAATTTGGGATATACTGGACACATCTGCTAGAATAAATTGATCAAGGTGCATTTAAGCATGTGGGTCTTGGAGCTAGAGAGGCAGCAGTACAGCAGCTGGGAGTCTGATACTAGAAGGCCTATTTATCAGTAGACATTTTTTAAAGTTTTCTGGGATGTACCCATTGTGATCAAGGTGGGGGTTACAACCCATGTGTTTGCTTGCACAGGTATGTCACTGTTACACCACCTCAGATTCACTAGAGACACCTTCTTGAGCACACAGCTGTATCCAAGAAAGATTTCTGACTGACCTGTGGTATATCTTCTCTTCAATAGTTCCTGCAGTGAGAAGCCTATACACAGTCACCTGTTTCTTTTGGCCTATTCTCCAAGCACGTTCCCGAGCCTGGAACACAAATGGTTTGATTACCAAACATCAGCCTCTTAAGCATGTGTTTGACAGAGAGCTACCCATACCACTGTTTCAAACCTAACTGAACTAACAGTAATGTAGTTACATAGCTGTGGTATTCCTACAGCATTAGGGCTACTGAGTCAGGAAGAGAGGAAAACATTTTAGAAAGTTTACATATGCAAAACCAGAAGTCTGCAATTGTACCAAAAAAATCTATGCAAAAGATCTCATGAAATGCACTCTATTAAAATAAGAAATTTCTAGGATGTGCACTGTACATAGACTTACTCCAACAGGGATCTATTTCATAATGCAGCTTTAATATATTCATTTCATTTGAACTTTTATTTTTCTGAACTGAAAGCTTTCCTTCAAACATCTTGAACCAACTGCTAAAAACCTGGACACTGTAGGTCACCCTACACACTTGCAGATCTCAGAGCTATGTAGGATACACACCAAAAATAGGTTTTTCCTCACAGACATGTAAAATCCATATACTGTTTAGGGATGTGATAAGTCTCATCACACCATCAGATGAAGAACAACTTACTTAAGGTACTGGCTTAATAGCAGCTTCTAAGGGCACAGATATCTATTATTTAGTGAAAAAGCCTATTTAAGAAACACATGTTCTTTCCTTACCATGCATTGCCACCATGAACAGTCAATGACAGTTTAAGAGCTTGCATGGCTGTACTCTTCCTTCAGAAACATCTAGTTTGTTTATTTATTAAAAAAAAAAATCCAACAAACAACTACTCAGGCAATTTCAGCTGTTTGTTTGGCTATAGTCTCAACAGGCTATATGAATCAACAATATTGAATAGTGGTAAGGTATAACAGCATAAAGGGGATGTGGTAGGAACTACTTAAATTGGCTTTGCCACAAGAGTAATCATAATGTGGAACTGCACCCTGAGTGACTATTGCTGGGAACAGCAACTTAGGGAAGAGCAACATAGTGTTTTAACACTATTTGAAGAGATAAATATCATTCTGCCTTCAATTTTGTTTCAGCTTAGCTGGTAAATGGAATGAATGTAATGAACCAAACTCACCTGTGTGTCAGTACTGGGATTCCAGTCAGGATCATAAATAATAACCCGGTCAGCACCAGTCAAATTAACTCCAATGCCACCAACACGAGTTGTTAGAAGAAAAATAAATATAGATTTGTCCTATAACACAAGAGAGAATTTACTAAAGCAAAGTACAAGATATGGGGTTTTTAATTTCCTGCATTCTTCTATTATTAGCATTATCTGCAAAGATGCAAAGGGACCCAAGAGAAGGAATACATTTCCTTGTTTGCCTAATATCTCTTAATAAAAGTAGTTCAATCTAAATTTCATTTACTGTTGTCCAATAAAGTTTCTTTTCCCCCTTTTCATCTGCATTCTTTTGTCTTAGCAAAAAACCCAGCTGTGAAAAAAGTGATGTTTTCTCTCCTCTCCCTCTCACAAAGAAAGTGGTTTCATTTGACTTAACTCCCCAGTTTTGTGTCTCAAACCTGAAGTGTATTTTTAAAAAGATCAAAAAGGAATGCAAGAACTCAACCATACTTACTAATAGACATTACTGTATAGCTTGCAACATCTCACCTCATTATATCTTGTTATAAGAGGCTGTCTGGAAGCTACTGTGGTGGTGCCATCCATCCTGAGGTAGGAATAGTTTCTCTCTCTTAAAAAGACTTCAAGTATCTGCAGCATCTGTCACGATGGAAGAAAAAAGAAATCCAGATGTGAAGACTGAGCAACTGTCTGATCCAGTCATAAGAATTACTGGTACTAACTGCAGTATGAACCAATCAACCAACCAAGATGAGGAGTAAAACTTTGTGAATCCTGAATGAGAGAAAATGATAATTTAAAATTAATTTATGTAATCTGGGGTAGGGGGTAGAGGGTATGTGTGGAGTTACTTCAGTGTTGAATGCACAACTAAAATGTTTGTCCTTGCTTTGAAAGTCCAGAGCCATGGTCTCAAGACAGTTAACGAGGTAAATGGTGTAGAATTATTCCAAAGGAATCCAGTTAAGCAAGACAAAACCATGAATATGCAGGGAAAACAAATGAAGCTCACTGTGCTAGTGACCCAAAGCACACAGTTCTGATGAATAGATGTGCACATGCACTAAACAGATCAAACAAACTGGCTACCATTTCTATCCCAAAACTACACAGCAGGGACAATACATACATCACCTACTGCTTCAGCCTGGCATTACATGGGAATGATACAAGCTTTGACCCTGTATAGTGAATCTAGGCAACACTGCCACAACACTGTAACATTCTAGTAAAGCTTACTGACCTTGGGAATGGGTCTCCAATTATCCCAAAGGCATTACTAATTTTGCCTTTTTTATTTTTTTTTTTTTAAACAAGATGTTAAGTTTCTGAGGAGGACATTACAAAAGGTAGTTGTAATTACAAGTCTTGTTGGGACACACAGATGCACTCTTTCAGTTTTAGTAATAACTAAACCCAAAAACTATTAGCTCATCTTACCTGTCTTGACTGAGTGAAAAACAACACTCTGTGACCTTGTTTGTGCCATATTTTCAGCACAGATTCTACCACTATCATTTTTCCAGAACGTTTCCAATATCCAAACTGTTCTGTTTCCTCCACTTCAGCATCTGGTACACCCTTCAAAATCCTGGGACCACCGGAGAAGAGGTCAGGGTGGTTGCAAATCTTTCGCAAAGCTACTAGTCCTGAGAAAATCTAAAGAATACAGGGGAAAATATTTTTATTGTCAAATACTTGTATCTATATGAATTGTAGTTGAGAAAAAATAGTCAGCAATGGATTAATCCAGGCATCATCAAGAAGTCTGTTTTTAATAGTGGCTTGTTCTTTAGAGAGGCCAATGGATGCTAATACTCGTTTCATTGAAAGTTTTAGGAAAAATCAGTACAGGAGAAGGCCAATGAAATTTTATGTCCTTTTGAGACTGTTCTGGTAGTAGTGTTAAGACAATTCTGTAACAATTTCCACCTTAGCAAATTAATCATTAATTTCCTACTCAAGAGGAAAAATTCCACCAAGTTTGTTACTTTAAATTATTGTGTCCTTTCAACCACTGTCACATTAGCAAGTAACTTAGGACAGACCTTGATTGTAAGCGTACCTACCAGAATGCATGGTAACAAAGAACAGGGAGTAAACACATTTGAACAAACATATGAAGCTGAAAATTACCATTTCTGATGCCATGTAAGGGTTCTGTTCAGTTATTCATTAATATGACAAGTGTTATTTATTCTTCTGATGTAATGGGCATTCATAAAAACAAACTAGCTTGAAACAGCAATTTTGTCAGTTTTCTATCACTACAAGTCAGATAAGCCTGCTCATGATTTATGGTTTGTTTGTAAAGTGGAGTTTGTTTTTCAGCTGGGATTCACTGCTGCCATCACAAAACATCTAATAAAAGCATTCACATTTACTGTTCAAAAATTTCTCAAAAAACTCTAGAAAATATGATAACCCATTCTGTAAAATTACATAACTTTCTGCAGAGAGTCTTATACAAGCCATGTCTTGAAGATCAAGCTCCTTAAAACAAATAGTGATAACTAGAATGGCTAGACACTTGAAAAATCTTGGCCACTATACTTTTGCAAGATCTGGAAAAAAAGTCAAAAGTGTGACATCTGGTCAAAAGGTCAACAATACATACATACAATCTGCTTTGTATGGCACTGCAGTATACATGGCTGTACTTACTACACTAACGAGCCACTGAGGTGAGGGCAGAAGGGATTTCACAGTTCACAAGAAAATGAAATGTGGTAAATTATATATTGTAACCAAAACATATTACTTCTCCCCTTACAATATGTATCCTGCAGCTAAAACACAAATTAAACTGTCCATGGCATGTACATGGAAGTAAAATAGATGTGTGCAAGTAGGCGTTGCAGCAAATCCTCACACTTATACTGTGAGCATGGAATGATGTTGAAGTGACCAGTATGATAATAACAAGGATGCTTGCTATTTGCTCTGCTGCATGATAAGACTTAGTGAAATCAACTGTTGCTTCATGAAGTTATCACACCTGAACTGTACTTTCAAGGCAAATTACTGTTTTCCTTTGCTTCATTTTTGCAATTCGTTGAAAGCATGCACTACAGGATGTCTTCCAACAACCCATAATTTGTTCCCAGGATCACAAACATACTGCAAAGCCTGTTCCAACTTTAAGCTAGTCACAACCCTACATATGAATGAGGAACTCTACATATTCCATGGAAAATTTCTGAGAAAAAAAACCCCAGATCAGTGGTTTCCTTTTCTGCTGAAAGTCCATCTAGAAGAATGCAAAGGTCAGTCCACCACTTTATCCATCAAGCTCTACCTGTCATTAAACTTAATGAATGCCAACCTGCATGTCCCCATTGAGAATCTGGTAGACTTCTTTAGAGTTGATGAAATTTTGATAGATTTGACGCTGCTCCTCTGTCAAACGGCAAAAGAGAACCTACAAAAAGAAACAAAGCAAGCACTCCAGCCCAGCCTGTGAGCTCAGGCTAGGAGTGAATTTTCAACTTTTACAATGGGCTACAATAAAACTTCACAGATGTCTATCATGAAATACTGAAATACTAAGATAAAAGATACTGCATAGAAATCATTAGAAATTTTTAAAAGTAGTAATTTTAGAGAATTAATAATAATCATAAAGATGGGTTTCAGTATTTTCTGTGCCCTTTCCCAGTGGTTATTTTTTCCTCCTCAAATTGCTCTAGTTTTGGAAGTGCTGCCATTTTCCAGTTTTGATGAGGTGACTGTGGAAATGTTAGCATTCTTTCTAAAAGTTATGCTTATAGGAAGTGCTTTCCATTGTGTGCCTGTTACATCCCTTACAACTTGCAAATTCTTAGTACCTCATGCGAAGTTTAGCATGCATAATCTATTCTGTCATTAGCCTTTGTGAGTGAGCATATAATGATTTCTCAGTTGGTCTAGAATGGAGCAAAATCACTTTCTTGTATCCTGCATGGCACCCACCATTATGCCATGTCAAACTTATGTAGTGCTCTGAGATTGACAAGAGCAAAAATCAAGCTTGCTTTATCTGTTATGATTTCATTCTTTAGAGTGAGTAGCCCAGACTCTTTCAAGTACATATAAATTAAAAATTTGATTAGAAAAGATCATTAGACTGCACAGCAGAAACTGAGTATGACCTATTAATTTTGTACTTTTCAGGACTGCATTATGAAGACTGGTACATCTATTTCTCTTCTAGAGGGAGGACACAGGAATGGAGTGAGGAGAGGACAAGAAAGCCTAAAGCACTTTAACCCAAGAGGCCCAAGAATCAAATAATTACCAAGAGTATTTGTAGGAATTTCAATTGTTTAAGTAATCCTTTCAACCTCCACAACTTTGACTCAAGATATTTCCTAAAAAATATCCCACTTCTTTGCAAAGCACATGTGTTTTAGATCAAAAGGTTAATATTTCAGAAATTTATTAGCATGTACAAGCTCAGCTACCTTGCAATGTGAACAACTGCCATCAAGTATTCCTCTATTTTCTAACCAAATTAATCTTTTCAGAGCTTTTTTTTTTTTTAATTTAGATGAGAGTGTACCTGTATAGACTCTGTAAGACTATGATCATTTAATATTCTCAGCAGAGGTGAAACAAAGATTCAACCTGATAGCTCTACATCTTATCTTTAGTTAAAACAGCATTTCATCTGCTATTAGCACAAATTAATTCCAGATGTCCATGAAAGACTACATTTTGGGGAGAAAGAGATCACATCTAAAGGTAAGCAAACCTGTTCATTTTTATCTGGAAGTGAAAGGCTCATTTTTACATCTGCCTTCATTCTTCGCAGCAGGTAGGGGTTTATGGTGTCACGCAACACACAGGCACATTTGTATGCAGTTTTTACCTGAAAAAAAGGAACAAAAAAGCAAAAGTTGTATTGTTTTTTCTTGTTATTAATTTCAGCAGCAAGGAAAATTAATAATATGAAAATGATAAAATGGTTTATGATTGATATGGATCTACAGTTACATATTCAACACGAGTTGCAATAAAATTCATGTTAGCAACAATACCATTGAATAAAAAAGTTTTCCTCGGATATCATTATATCTCTTTTCTAATTTAGTGGACTTCAGAAGATATCAGAAATGAGATATTTCTTTCAGAAACCAATATGAGTCATAAGTATAAAATTGCACTGAACCAAAATCCTCAGAGAAACTGCTAATACATACACTGAAGATCAAAAAAGAAGCCTGCAGCAATGGTGGTTACTAGACAATGAGTGAAGATTAGTGCCCGCCTGAGACTAAAAAAAAAAAAAAAAAAAAAAAAAAAAATATACAAAAAAACCCCCATGATCAGAGAAACAAAAGGTCACTCTGGCCTT
>JAOEGS010023902.1:11392-24135 GCA_025447755.1 Corythornis vintsioides
GCTCGTGTGAGCAGTGAGCTGCTCTGCACTCTAAAGCTTGCTCGTGTGAGCAGTGAGCTGCTCTGCACTCTAAAGCTTGCTCGTGTGAGCAGTGAGCTGCTCTGCACTCTAAAGCTCTCTCCTGTGAGCAGTTGTGTGGGGTTTGGCTCTTGTGCAGAGGTGACTTGAGGGTTGCCAAGGGCATCACTGCGGATTAGGGACCAGTGAGCTGTGAATATTTCAGCTCACACCTTGTCCAGGTTGCTTCCTGGTTTTATGGCGTGTTTATGGGGTCTCAGAACCTGCAGAAGGGGCCTTGTGCAGCCATCCTGCCTTCCCTGCTCCTGCCAGGGCAGCCTTTTCTCTCCCTAACGCTTCCCAGTGCTGCTCACATACCAAAGCACTCTGCATCTGCCAAGCAGCAGTTATTTGGATTTAAATAATCTCCAGGAATGCCTGTCCATCTTGAAGGTCTTAAACGGCTGCCTTTGTGTGGTTGGGCTGGGTGGAGCCGGCTGCTCTTCTCCCCATTCCCTCAGCTCACACCCAGGCACACACCAAATCGGATATTGTCCAAGCACTCACTCCCTTCCTGTGCTTTGCCTTTATTTTTAGTCTGAGGACAGAGTGTGTTTACACAAGAGGGGGCTTCTCAGCAGGGTTTCCCACTGCTTTTTCTCCTCTTTTTTTTTTTTTCTGCTCTCCCTGTTGCCATCACTCCCACCCAGGCTGCCAGGGCTGGAGGAGCCAAGTGGCTTTGGTGGCTCTGGATCCCCTGAAGGCTGCAGCATTCCCTCTGCCTGGCCCCCAGGGCTTTCACTCCTTTCCACAGGGTGGGGTGGGACTGGCTGGTTCTTTGGACTTCATCCGGAATCCTCCCCTTGGCTCCAGCTGCCACTTCCCCGGGGACAGGTCACGGTCCCAGGCTGGGACCATGGCTAGGGGTGGGTAGTACAGAGCCAGGATCTCTGTGCCAGCCTCCTTCAGCTGTCCCTGCCCGCTCACCTTAACATTCAGCCCCAGAAACAGCTCCTTTCTGGGACAGAAAACACCTGTATTCTCTTTTTCCCTAGGCACAATTGACTGTTTTTATCTAACCTGACCCAGGGGAATTGAAATCAGGCAGAGTTCAACTTCTCACCCCATAGCCCAACCCTTGCTGCACAGTTGCCATGAGGGGTTTTCCTGGCTCACCTACGTTTGCATTTCAATTCTGGGGGTCCACAGCTGGATATCAACCCGAGTTGTTTTGTGGGGAGTGCTGGAAGTACAGGAGAGGATGCTCCTCTTCCTGACCAGCTCCTCAGAACACCATGTGAATTCGTTTTTTTTTTGTCCTGAACATCAGAGTCCCGGAAAAAAAAAAAATAATAAAAGAAGATAAGCCAGCAGTTAGTGCCCACTCTTTTATTTTCCTACCATATCTCTGCTAATTTCTGTGTAGGGTGACTCCCAAATACTCCCCTTTCAACCAGGCGCCAGCTTTCCTGTTTTGGCAGCAGCTCTCAGGTGCCCTGTGAAGTCAGAGGGATGCAGGAGCTGGTGGCAGTGAGGGGGGGGGGTGTGGTTGATGTGGGGAGGGCTGGTGTTAATTTGGTTGTGCTTTGTTGGGGAGATGAAAGGAATGGCATCAGGAGCAAATGAAGCCTGACAACAGCGTTTTAAATGCTGGAATTAAAACATGTTGGGAATTAAGGTCCCTTTGGGCCAGGACATCCCACCCCCACGCCCTGCACGTGGCTGGGGCAAGCGTGGAGCTCGGCTGTGGGGGGCTTAGCCCCCTGCTCCTGCCTGGGAAACCCGAGCAGCTCCTTTCTCAGGGATGTGGAGAGGCTTGAAAGGCATGTTGATGGCAGGCTGCTTCTGCTTGAGATTATTTCCCGCTCAAACCACATCCTTCATCTTACCCACTTGGAGTTTTAGCTTCCCAAAGTTGCTCTCCCAGAGCTCAGAAAAACTCATTTATCATCCTCAGAGTCCCCAGGGGGGTTCATCCCCTTGGGTGTTCCGTGGCCAGTGGCAGGGAGGTGATGTTCTCTGGTGGGTACCAGTGCTGAGGGATGGATGAGCTTTGCCTGGGGCTTCTCCAGCTGACAGGAACCTGCAATGGATCCAGTGATTTATGTCTATAAACACCCTGATGTTGTAGAGATCCCCCAGGCTCTGCCTCTGGGATGTGGATGGAATTAATTAATCAAAGGGTCCTGATCTGGGGGGGCTTTTGCTCAGCTCTGGGTTGTTTTTGTTTGATTTCTGGGCAATGAGGGGTGTGCCCCAGTTGCACGAAAGAGGGTGCAGGAAGGATGTGTGTGTCAGAAGATGATCTGCAGCTAAATCCCAGAGGTTTTATTTTTTCCAGGCTGATTGCTGACTTCCTGGCCTGAGACACATCTGGAAACTGGCATCAAATTCCAAGTAGAAATCACTGAATGAGCAGCAGCAGGGGAGGGGGGGGGGGGAAAAAATCAATCCCTCTTTGCTACCGGACAAGGTAGACACCATGGTGAATAAAAGCAGGAGGCTGCTAATACACTCTTTATTTATTAAAAAACATGGGATTGCTTTGCCCAGGTTTTTCCAATTATAGTGCATTGAATGGCCCTGACATCACTCTTGAGCCCGGGCCAGCCTATTCAACAGTCTGGCAAAGACATTTACTAACTGGTTACCTGCCAATTGTCTGGGCTAGGAGCTGCGGGACAGATGTGTTTTGAAAAGTGATAACATTGTTAGGGGGCCTTATTTAGATAGGGAAAGCTTCACCACTCCATCCAGCCTCTCTGGAGTGGGTATTGCAAGTGGTTTCTGTGAAAAAAAAAAAAGAATTGGAAAAAATCAGGTTGAGATGTATCTTTGCTCTGTGATTCTGCTCTGCTGGACTGTTGGTAGGTGGGTTTTTATGGGTTTTTTTCCTCACTGGAGGACATCCCACAGCAGTACTTTGTGGAGAATCAGTGATCTCCCCATAGGTTTTAATGGCTTTAATAGGTTTTAATAATAGGTTTTAATTAATGGCTTTTTTTTCCTCACTGGAGGACATCCCACAGCAGGACTTTGTGGAGCATCAGTGATCTCCCCATAGGTTTTAATGGCTTTTTTTCACAGCAGGTCTTTATGGAGGAGCAGAGATCTCCCCTGCCCATGGATGCTCAGGGTATGGTGCAAGGGCTGCCATCATTATTTTGGAGCCCACTACCCTGAAGCATCACCCAGGGGCTGAGTAAAGGAGGAGGGGAGGAGAGATGAGGACCTATGGGTTCCTGCCCACAGGAATTTAATTTATTGGAGGTGATTTCTGGGTATTAGATGCTTTCTCCAGCTTCCTTACTTCTAGTTTGTATTCCTCTCCTAGGCTAAAGAGAAAACTTTGTATGGGATGTGGCTTCTTATCTACAGCTCATCATCTTCTCTGCTGGCTCTTGTTAACAGTTTTTAGCCTTTTTTGGCTAAAAAAGAGATTTTCTGGTTGTAGCTTCATTGGCCTGGATGGTGGCCTGGTGGTTCTTGCTGGTTTTCTACTCAAAATTGAAAAAATTCATTGAAAAATGTGATTTTTTTGGTAGGAAAAATGTATTATCTGGTTGAAACCAAATTCAGTTAATAGTTTTAAACAAGCAAACAAAAATCTCTTTAGATTATATCAACTTGTTCAACCTTTCCAAAACCTAATACTCTTTGATTTCCAGTTTGATTTGCAGCCTGAAACTGGTCTTGAAGCTGAGCTGTGTACATGGCACAGAGCATCATGAAAACCTCCCCCAGAGAAAACCAAAGCATCACGTTGGGCCCAACACCCAAAAAATCAACAAACTGAATAGTTTTCTTTTTGAAATACCATTGTCACCTGGATAATGGATCCATAACCTGTAATTATGGGGTGCTCTAGTCATGACTATGGCAGGAGACTCCATAGACCATGCAAGTGCCCAGTAGATTATATTCATTTTTTGGTTAACTGCTTTCTTTTGCAAGAGGGGATTTGTTTGGCAGGGGCTAGGCTTTGTCCCAGGCAGCCTAGCTCTGAGTTAGGATGGAGGCCACTCCAGCCAGCCCAAAGGATGTGTGTCATCACCAGCCCCTCCACTGCTGTTCATCTTCCTCCAATTGTCTTGACTCAGCCCAAATTCTCATTTCTCAAGGCTGGGCTTTTTTTTTTTCATCAAAAATTCTGCAGAGCCTCCCACAACCAGGGACTCTGGGCATGACTTCTAAGAAATACCACTCTAGAATTAATAATAATATCCCATCGAGGCAAACTCTTTTCCTAGAAAAGGGGTGAAGCAAGGGACGTTTTCTCTCTGTAATGAGTAAAACCATTTCCACTGGCTGTTTGGCATACCACTGAACAAGCCAGGTAATGGATGCCACATCAAAAAATAAAACAGCAGAGGAAGGATTTTTATATCTTATGGCAAGTCTAGTGCTTAGCATTAAATAATATAAAACATAAGTGGGCTTTATTGAGTTAAAATAACATCTCTTTTTTTTTTCTCCTAATCAAAATTTCAGTTTCCACCTGCAGAAAAGATCTGTTTCTGGCTTTTTTTTTTTGTTGAAAAAATAATTAAACCCCACTATCCTGTAGAGACACAGTAAGTGCCAAGCAGCTCTGCTCTTCCACAGGCACATCCCCGAGTTCTCCTTTATTGATGCAGTGCCAGGCTGCTGGGCTTTTCTGATGAGGAGCTGCCCGTGTGGGGCTCTGTGTGTGCTGCTGAATTTCCAGTTCTTGATCCTCCTGAGCAGCTGAGGTGGAGATAAATCAGGCTCAGGGGGAGCTGGGCAGCAAGGAGCATTTCCTCCCACTCAGAGCCACCCAAGAGAGGGAACAAGCACCCCACAGATGAAAACTGCCCCGTTGGCTAAATATGGACATCAGAGACAGATTGAAGCAGCTCCCTTTGTTTATTTATTCTGGGCTATTTTTATTTTTATTATTAATTTTTTATTTTAATATATATTATTAATTTGGGCTATTTTTAGCTGTTGGCCAACACCCACTGCTGCAGAGCCCTTGGCTTTAGGAGGATGCTCCTGACCTGGTGGCTCTCTGGCTGGGAAGCTTCCCATGAGCTTGGAAGTGGAGTGTGGGTGCATCTGCCAGAGGGGGACACTCTGTCACACATGCCAAGGACTGATGGTCTCTGAGCAGGTTTTTTGCAGGTTTCCTCAAACAGATCCCCCCCCTTACCCACCCAATGCTTCTACTTTTGGTTTTCTCTACATTCCTGAGGGTTTTCAGTGCACAAATGCTCCTCCATGCTCCTGTGTGAGCAGGACAAGTGAGCACTCCCCCTCAGCATCACTCTCAGTCCCCAGGCTTGGTCATTTGCCTGCTCAGCTGAGAAATATTGATGCAGGGGGGTGATTCATCCCCCTGCAGTGGGGCTGCTGGTTTCTCTCTGCGTGATGCTCGAAGCCTGGCCAGACACCCCGTTTCTATCCAGCTGGGGCAGGCAGGTGTGGTGGAGGGTGATGTTTTTTGGAGAGTTCATGTGGGATCCCTCACAGGCCGTGGCAGCAGGAAGCCTCATTGTGTGTTGACTTTAAACAGGAGGTTTGGGAGATCAGCTCTGGAGCAGAAAACAGAGGCTTGGGAGGAACAAACACTCGCTGCTTCAGAAGGGCGGCGATTTCCTTTTGGGTAAACACGTCATTAATCTCAGGGAGCACATTCTTTTCCATCAAAAGATAAGGGATTTTTAAGTTGCCTTTCTCAGGGCTTGGCCTTTTTAGATTGTTTTAACTGTGGCTTTTGCTCCTTCGATTACAGGCTTTACATAATCTCTCATTTGGGGTTTGCTGGTCTTATTATAGGTGCGGAGAAAGTCTTTGGGCACAGGAATTCCTTTCCTTCTTTCTTTAACATTCCTCTCATCCATCTCCCCACACCCACCTCTTGCCAATTCCTTTTTTTTTCCCACTAAAAGCTGTCTTTTTTTTTTTTTTTTTTTTTTTTGCTACTTGCAGCTCTAACAAATTTGAGATGTGTGCTGCTCATTCTAATTTATGGAGCCATCTCCCTGGTGCTGATGATAAAATAGGAGATTATTTATTCACCAGCAGTGGGAAAGTAGCTTCTTCTTGCTGCTTAGCTTTCTGAGGACACCTCTTGGCTGTGACCAGGGAGGTGTGGGGAGTTACTGGCTGTGGCAACCAGAGATGACTCTTCAGGTGTCACCCTCCTGCCACCCTCCGTGGGGACACGGCAGTGGCAGAGCCACCCCTTGTGCTCCTGCTGCCCATGGCCTGGGGTCTGTGAGCTCTTCTGCTAGTAAATGTGTTTAACTGGGATTTCAGGATGAAGTGACAGGGATAATTTAGTCACTTCTTGTTCTTATCTCCTCTTCTTCCCAATACTTTGTGCTTAGGGCTGCCAGCAGCAGCAGAGGGGTAGAGCAGGAGCTGGGGGGGGCTCCAGCACCTCCCATCTCAGGGTGCCCTGTCAGCCCCAGCAGATGCTCTGCAATCTTTCTGTGTGGTCACCTGCCTTTGTGGTAATTGTCTACCAGTTGTGTTTTTCTCACTGCATAATCATCAACTTGTGTGTATTTAGCACCAAAATCCCTCTATTTTTTATTTCCTTGCCTAATTTAAGACTCCCAAAGCAGAAATGCTGAGGCTGTCAGCAGGTAGGACGTGGCTCTGAGGACTGAGAGGAACCTAAGGCATGATGTGACATAAGGAGGGGGATTCTGCAGGAAAAGGTACTGGGGGTCTTGCAGTGCTCTGCTCTGTCTGGGCTGCACGTGCCCCATCCCCAGCTTACAGAGCTGGGCTGCTGCCCACGAGCCCAGAATGGAGCAGATGTGCTCCTGGCTTGTGGGAAGTGTGCACTGATTCATGTGGCACGAGTGTTGCACTGGGGCTGTGGAAAAGGGCAACCTGGGTTTTGTGATGTCCAGTGGTAGCTGTTAGGAGACAGGGGCATCAATCTCTTCAGTGCATGCCATCCTCCTTCAGCTCTGCTCTGCTCTTTTCCTTCTGTTTCTTCCCAGTCTTCCAGCCCAAACTTGTACACCTGGGAGGGAAGCAGATGTCCTGGAAGGTGTTAAAACATTTTAGTATCCTTGTATGTGTACAACAAATGTCATTTTGTCCATACCTGCCCGTGCAGCTCTTTAACACCCTTAGCTTTTCTGACTCCCTAGTTCCCACTCTTAGAGGACTGAGACTTGCTGGTAAAAATCTACTCGTGCATCTCAAGGCCAAGTGTCAGCCCACAACAATTTGAAAGGTAGCATAGAAAATTCACCATACTGTCCTCTGTCCACCTCCAGTGCTGCTTCCCTCTCCCTGTTTTCCTTCCCAGTCTTTCCACACTCTCTGCACACCCCCAGTTTCTATGGTTAACCCTGTGTATCTGCAGTTCTACACTGAGATGCTGAAAAGCCTGTTGCTGGTGGTGGTTTGGCATCAGAATTTTGCTTCACTAAAGCCAGGCATGCCTGGCTTTCTCCCTTGGCAAATGAAGATGCTGTTCTTGTGTGATAGGTAGCGAGTACATCTTGGTGAGTTGGGTGACCACCAGACCATCCATGGATGAACTTCTGCAGGTAGGGGAAGAATTAAGATTGCAAAGCCTTCTGGAGGAAGAATTTCACTCCTCCCCTGTTGTGGAGCATTTCCACCTTCGTAGAAGTTAATTTGGTTTAGGATACCCAACAGTCATTTGATAGACCACAACTTCTGGGAGTTACTAACTTGACAGGGCTTGACTTACCCACTGGGGAATTAACAGCTCAGAAGTCCTGGGCTTGTTCCTTGCCCTTGGCTAAGAGTTTGGAGAAGGAAAATACAATCATGTGGCTGGTGAGGAGAAGAAAATTGATCTTACTGCAGAGGCAGGCGTGTGTTCAGGTGAGGATGGCAGCTGTGGAACCAGGTTTGAGGACCATTCCTGTTTTCTCCACACTGTTTCTCCTGTACCCACACCAAGGGGTTGCTCTGGGTGTGTGCTTGGAATGGTGCCCAAGGGGAACGACTGGATTTTGGAGCTTATGCCAGGAGGGTTTTGAGATGGAAGAAGAAGTGGGAAAGAGAAAGAAGGTAATTATGCCAAGGATATGTAATTACCCTTTGGCTCTCCTTGTCTTGCATCACACAGGGTCCTGAAAATGCTGGGGTCAGACCTGGGAAATGTGCTGTAAGACAAACACTTGCAGCTGTTCCTCTGAAAGCAAATCTTAGCAAAGCACCTTCTAGGCAGGAACGTGTGGGCTTATTTAGGAAAGGAAGAAAATGTCACCATTTCAAGCCTTCAGCATCCACCTTCCTCATGAAAAGCTCTAATCACAAGCAGAGCGCGGTACGTGACCGTCTGCTGGGAGCTGTTCCTGAAGGTGCTTTTCCATTTTTGCATTATTTAGCCCCTGCCTCAGTGCCAGGGTTTATTTAACCTTAAGCTTGTGAACAGGCTTATTGAATTTGGCCAAGGCTTGACTAATATGTAATGAGCTCCAGGTTGCCTGGAACTTGGCAGTGCTGTCATCCCCTGTGCTGTTGCATAATGGTGTGACCCCACGTAACCATGGATGGCTTCACCTTGTGACCCTTCTCCAGCCTCCCCCAGTCCTGCTCTGAACCCCTGGGGTTCACGGAGGGGCTGCCCTGCTAAGGGGTGTCCCAAGAGCCAAAGACATTTTCAGCTGCTTTCATCTTCTTCCACAAGGTGAGAGGTGGGAGAAAGGGCAAGAAGAGCTCAGACATGGAAACCAGCCAGGGCAGAGGGGGGAATGCAGCAGTGGCAACCAGGTGAAGGTTGGTACCCCCTCCCAAGCATCCTCTGTGGGTAGGGGCACATGAGAATCCTGGCCATTGTCCTGCTCCTCCACCTGCACTGGGCTGATTTGCATCCCCCCTGCACTTGAGAATGGAGGATGCTCCTCCTGGAAGCTCCTCCATTTGAAACTTGCTAGGTGGGTTTTATTGTTTATTGCATAAGGGTAACTGGAAGGACTTAATTTGTCAAAAATCCCAGGAATAATTCAGATGTTGCTCTAAGTCAATTTCCCCCCCTCCGTTGTTTGTTTACTTCAGCTCAGTCACTTGAGAAACCCATTATTTGCCTGCTCCTTATTGAGGATCTAATGATGAAAATAAATTGTTACTGCTCTTCACTGTGCATTTCCCATAAGGCTGACACAGAGAAGAAACCAGATTCTTTCCCTTCCAGCACAACACCAGGAGTATTGTTTATAATGCTTCACCTCCAACCCTCTGCAAGCCAACCAAGAGCAGGATTATTGAAGGCAGAATTTAGATGCTGTGAGGTTGCATAAATTAATCAAGAGCAAAATTATTCAGACAAACATTCTGCAGTTAAGAAGGAGGGAGGAGGATTCTGGCTTGGATGTTGTGTCCAGCAGTAAGCTGGGGGTAAAAAATCCGCCTACAAAAAACACAACCAAACAAAACCCACCAAAAAAACCAACCAACAACAAATAATAGAATGATCTTGCCCTGTTTAGAGATCAGAGAGCCAAATATAGTCCCTGCTGCATTTCCTTCCCTCCTCCTTCCCCAGCTCATCCTTTTGAAGTGCACTCTCCATGGGATGCGGATAATTGACTCTGTGAGCAACCGACTGGGCGCTCTGTTGGTTTAACTGATTGGTCTCACTTGCTGATTCCTGTTTTGTTTTGGATGATTTTCAACCCAATTGCCCTGTCAGCTGCAATTAGTGCCATTAATATGACAGCTGGAAGGTCAGAGCTGGGTGCTGTGGCAGGGCTGGGGGGCAGTCGCTCCCGGGTCGCGTGCCGACGGCTTCGGAAATCCCTCTGTAAAAGCCCCCAAAGGGGGGGGGGGATGTTTGCTGCACCAGGGGGGATTGGCTGAGGAGTGATGGTGCAGCAAGGAGTAGCAGTTGGATGAGCTCGGATGAGAGAAGAGAGCCCCTGGTTGAAGGGGAAATGTGGGATGGCTGGGCTTCCTCTCGCCCGCCAGAGCTGCGAGGAAAGGAAGCAGGAGTGGGACGGAGTTCTAAGGCACATCCTGTGGCTCTTTCAACAAACCCGTGGCTGTCATTTGTTGTGGTCCCAGGGACATCTGTCATGGTTTTGGGGCTGTGTCACTCCCATGCAGGATTTGCAGCAGTGGAAACAGTGGGAAAAGGAGCAGCAGAGAAATGGATGGGGCATAAGGGATTGTTTGGCTCGTTGAGATTAACAGAGCTCAGGTGCACGCAGGGGCAGGTCAGATGTTGGACTCGTGGGTTTCATGGTCTCCTTTTGGCCGTGGTATGGGCAGAATGGTATCACAGAAAATGTGTTCTGGTTGTACAGCTGAGCTTTGGTATGAAAAGGAAGACATAAGGCACAAAGTGCCTGGATCAGTAGCCCTAAAACCTGCTTGGAGCACTGCAGTTGGAGATGGTTCACTCACAGAGCAGGATGCTGTGCCTGGTGAGGTTCTGCACGGGTCTGGGTTTGGTTTGGTGGTGTTTGGTGTTTTCCTTAGCTGCTTGGATGAGGGAAAAGAGGAACCATGATTCAATTTGCAGATGACCCCGGGTGGGATGGGCTCACAGCAGCCTTGACTTCCAGCTGACCTTGCACAGGCTGGGGAAGTGCTGTGAAAAGGACCATTTGTGGTTTGGTCAAGACAAACATAGAATTTTACAGCCTGGCAGAAGCTGCTGACTGCGCCAGGGTAGGATGGGAACAGTTTCCAGTGGGTGAAAGGATGCTATAGAAAGGCAAAAAGCTTATGGATCAGGAAAGAAATAGCCTCACAAACTTAAAACAGGGGGATTTTAGTTAAACAGGAGGGGAAACCTAAATGGTAAAGACATGGGAATAGAAGAGTAAACCATCTAGAGAGGCTAGAGACCATTTCACAGGGGATTTCAAAGAACTGGTGGGGCAAATATTTGTCAAGAGTGAGGTAGATGCATTTGATGCTGCTGCTGTGAAGCATGGGTTGGAGATCTGCAGGTCTCCTTTGGACAAGACGAGTTGCTTTTGTTTCCCCACTCCTGTTGTTTTACTAATGAAAGATTAACATTTCCATGGCTAGCACTTCATGTAAAAACCTTTGGCCAGGGGCTGAGATATTCCTTGGGCAGTTTGATGGGAGCTTTGCAGTGAGCACGGATTCCACTCAGGTTTGGTCTTGCAGGAATGTACAACCTACACAAATTCCACCTTTTCTTTCTCCAGAAGCTGCACTTTCTGCAGGCATCTGCAAGGTCTAGAGGTCAGTGGGTTGTGCTGAACTTATTCCCTTCAAGTGTTGCCTGGGACTTGTTCCTAGTGAAGATAAAGCTGGTGCTTTTGAAAAGCCTAGCAGCGGGAGACCTATCAGTGTGTTTCCATCCATCTTTGGGCAACACAATGAATGCAGATGTACTAGGAAACTTCTGATTATCTATAGGATTTTTTCTGTGACAACTTCAAAGCTCTGTGGTTAGTTGTATTCTGAGACTTTAAATGGATATGTCTTGTGCTCGGAGCTCTGCTTTAATTTTCCCGTTTAATCTATTGTCCAAAGATCATTAATGTTGTCTTTGAGGCAAGGGGACAGCTTTGATGGAGGCTTTTTTTAATTTCTGGCCGTCACCCCGTGCAGCCATAAACAACATCCTGCCTGCTAATGAGAAAATCCAAGTTATTGCAGTCGCATGTCTTGGGGAAATAGATTGTAGTGGTAGGAGAAAAAAATAAAAAGGAACTGCCTTTGCTCACCTCCCACCCCCAGCTGGCAGAGCACTTGGGTACTGACAGGAAGGACAACTTTCCACAGATCAAGACACTGTTAAAAAGCAGTGCTGCCTGATGAAAATTAAATTATTAATTTCACAGAGATACCATTAATTCATTAACTGGCTTTCATGAGTTATCTTTCTTTCTCCCAATAAGCATCTGAAACCTTTCATGCCCAGCTGTTGAGTTCAACTATCCCTTACAAAGCCAGGTTTGTGGAAGGAGATGTTGTTCTGGAGTGAAGTGAGGTACCAGGATCCTCCATTACACACCCAGTCAACCAGCTGCATGACACTGAGGTCCTGCACATTGCACTGACCTCTCCTCTACCTTCTCCCCCACCCCAAATAAGGTGACATTGATCCTTTCAGGCTATCCCTGAGAACAGCCTCATGTGTTTAGAGGAGAGGTGGTTGCTGGCAGCAGGCTGGAGAGCCTCCTGCAATCCCCTGTGTGTTCTGAGGTTCTCTCACCCTCTGTTTCTCCACAGAGCATGGCTTCGTTGGCTACTCCCAAGAGCTCATGTTCAACAACACACTGCCAGCCTACAGCCCGGGGGAATCCTTCTTCACTGTTTTTGGAGTGTTTTTCCCAGCTGCTACAGGTATGGTGAAGTTTTATCCTGCCCCTCTTTCCCTCTTCAGCTTGGAGATGAGTGGGAGCTCAGGAGCTCCTGGGCTGCAAGGTGAGGGGAGTGGGATTGTACTTGGCTGCAGGAGGCTCATGGGGTTGATTCAGAATGCTCAGGTTTTCCTCCAGCACCTCAAATTTTGGGTATGCCTGTTCTGTTCAATTGAGTGTGCCCTTCTTGACATGCTGGTTTAAATCCCTCCCTACCCAAGACTAGTCTCACTAGTGCTCTTGACCAGTGCTGTCAGACCACGGGGTGTCAAGCCTTTGAAAAGGTGCCAGTGATGGTTTGATTGATTAGATACCTTATGACCCCACCTCGAGTACTGTGCTGGGAACCTCAGTTCAGGAAAGACAGAGATTTACTGGAGAGAGTCCAGTGCAGGGCACCAAGATGCTGCAGGGAGTGGAGATCTCCCTGCTGAGGAG
>JAOEGS010023903.1:0-14070 GCA_025447755.1 Corythornis vintsioides
CGCGCCCGTCTGCCCGCCGGGGGCGGTGCCGCGCTCGCTGCAGCCCCCGCCCCGCCCCGCCCTGCTCCGCCGGGCTCCGCTGCTCCCCTCACGCCGGGGCCCCGCCGCCGCCGCCTCCTCCGCCGCGTCGGGGCACGGCGCGGAGCGAAGGAGCCCCGCGTCTGGAGGCACCGTGATGGAGAGGGGGCCTCCGAGGGCGACCGAGGTGGGGTAACCCCGGCGCGTTGGCTGCGCAAGGCCGGGGATAATGGGCGTGCGCGCCCCTGCCGTCGGATGGCTGCGGAGTTTGCACGGGAGTCACTTCTGCGGAGGACGAGGTGGTTGGAACAGCGGGAGAGCTGGGAGGCGCATCTAGACAGCTCCCCAGCTGGAGCTGGTCATTCTTTGCATGGTTTTGTTTGTGGGGTTTTTTGTGGTTTATTTTTGTTTGCTTCTTGTTGATGATGATGTTGTCATTATTTTTCACCCAAAACTGAAGCTTGCTGGATTCTGCACAGCCTGTGGGAAAATGGAATTATGAACTTGTGACCAGAGCTCACTCAAGGACTACATCTACAAACACTGAAGTGTTGAAGAAGCCTTGCTGCTTGCTGGTGTAGATTTAAACCCATCTCACTGAATATAGCCTCCAAATGATCACAAACTATTAAAGAAACTGAAAGCTTCTCCAGAGCATTTGTTTTAGTTGAATGGAAAGTCTTAGATCATGCCAATCACTCTGTTTTGCCTGTTGATGGGCCTTCTAGTACTTCTTAGTACTCAGTGGCCTGCAGGAAGGCGATGACCTGATTTGATTTGCATGTAGCCATAGCGAAGGTGCTGGCAACTTCTAAAAGCAGTGATGTTTGTTACACTAAGAGTCACAGGAACACTCCAGTATTGGGAAGCCCAGAATGTTTTAAAAATGATCTGTTCCACCATACATATTGTTGTCCAGAGTGTGAATGTAGTAAATTCATTTTGAACAGAAACATCAGAAATAAGTGGGAAAAAAACCCATAAAAATCCATTCTCACAGCAGTCCCAAAGGAGTGAGCCCCATAATTTCTTCTCTTTTTTTTTCTTTTTTTTTTTCTTTTTTATATGAAAGAGGCTTCCTTGCAGATGACAAGTTTCATGAGGTAACCAAGCAACATGTTAAGTAATGAGAATAAAAGCTTTCCAGATATGCAACATATCTTCAGTACTTACATCATAATCAGCCATCCCTTTCATTCAGATATCTAGATATTTCAAATAGAGTGAGAATTTCTCTCAAAAACTAGTAACTTGACCCATGAAAACAGAGGAAGGAGGAAACATTTCTTCTGCTATGAAGAGGATATAAATTGTAGTCTGCAATATGATAAATGATACACATTTTTAAACAAGCAAAATTGTAACCTGATATGATAGTATGTAGTGTGTATGTGTGTATGTATAATGTAAAAAATAGTATTTTTTAACCACGACCTTATTATCCTCATGGTGAACACATGACAAAGCTTCTTATGCTCTTAGATGCAAAGTGTCAAAGCCAAAGCCCAGTCCACCCTGCATGTGCTGGCAAGGTGGAGGTGCTGGCATGGTGGAGGTGCTGGAGGATTCTTCCCCCTTCAAACTGAGACAGCTCAGTTATTCCAGAAGTAGCCACAGGATGTTCATGTTTCTCAAAATATGTAGCAAGAAGCCTGCCACGAGGAGAGGAGGGATGGGGAGAGCCTATACAGAAATAAAGCAGTGGGACATTAAGTGAGCCAGAAGGAAGATACAGGGAGATTTAAGGAGAATACAATTTCCCACATTTAATGGTGTATTTTTGGTTGAGTTTTAGGAGAACGTATTGCTTTTGTCATCCTCAGCAATTGTTGCAGTGTGTGGTGTCACAGTTGATTCATTCTGAAGCATCACAAATACAAAAAAAGAGGAAGGAAAAAAAAAAGCAATGTGATTTCCAAACCATCTTTCTTTGTAGGTATTTCAGCTTGATAAATGTATGGAATATCTTGTAAGAAGCACAAAGCCTTACAGAAATTTGACTTTCTTCTTCATAAACTAATGTTCTGTGTTACACAAAAACAGATTATGAAAAGATATAAAACCAACAATATTATTGGAAACAAACCAATCATATTTTCTGTCAGAGGGAATACAGTATATTATCCAACTCGTTAGTCTGAGACCTTTTGGAGAGATGTATATTGTCGGAACAAAAGACCTTTGAGTCATTAAAAAGTACAGACATGAAATTGTCCAATGGCTGTAATTTGAAATAGATTTGTTGGCAAACTGAAATGGATGCTGGAGCTGTCCCTGAGGCACACACGTGCAGCTGGCATGGATGTCAGATCTAACAAAAAACCAACCAACCAAACAAACAAACAAAAAAAAAAGAACAAGCAAGCAGTCAAGGAGGTGCAGAAGAAATAATGATTCGGAAAAAAAAACCCAAAACCACAATTAACTAGAGGTGATTCTAGAGACCACTAGTTTCTTTGAAAAAAAAAAAAAAAAAAAAGAAACCCTTTTCTTTGCTGAAGTGGTCCAGGGTAATGTTCAGTAATGTGGTGATTAGAATTTTAGAGTATGTCAAGGTTCTATTCTAGTTCTAATCACTCCATATATGTTTGACATCTTTCCCTTCTCCAGAACTACCATCAAAAATCCTTCCGTATCAAACCACATCTTTGAGAATAACTTCAGACACTCTATAAAGCTGTATTCCAACCATTTGAGTGCTGGAATACAAACGGTTTCTAGAGGACAGACAGTAACGTTTAACAATTCAGTAATACCTTCTGAACTTGTTCAGCAGGAAGAACAGACAGGATGACACAGATGTACAGCGGAACTCATGGAGCAGTTTGCAGTTTTTGGCTCCTTGCAGCCAGCGAGGTTTATAGAAATCTGGAGGAAGGAGGGTAGTCACCGTATCACTGTGCAATCTCAGCTGGGGCTGAAGAAGGTATGGGCAAATCTTTGAAGATACACTACCCTTTCACACAGACAGTTTTTAACTCCTGTTGTGCACAAAGCTTGTCTGATGGGCACATTAGTAGACATTGCCAGGAGAAATCTACAATGAAAGTGCCCACATTAGCTCTTTTGAAGTGTAAACTCATTTCTCAGCTAGCTCTGTTGTTGAGTCTTCAGTGGGTTTTGGAATGGATTGTGATATGACACAAGTAGCAATTGTTTTCTCACTGAAGCTCCATGAAGAAAGTCAAAGCAGTGCCAAATGGCCTTCTCAATATGTATGTTTGGAATTGACAACCTGTATCAGTCACCTGGGCAAAGCATGGAAAAGCACAGAACTGCTTCCAAAGTACATTTGATTTGGTATTAAGTCTGTTAATAAGAAAGTTGTAGAATTCTCTGTATAGAAGAGTTTGGTGGAATTGATAAGAACATCAATACTGTGCTGTCTTTAAAATGGTAAGAGTAACTTTCATATTAATAATTTTACTAATTTCTAAAGAAACTCCTACGTTCATAACTCAAAAAAAAAGTTATTTTTTTCTGTGAACCTTTATGTGGTAACATGACAATATACAAAACATTTATGCATGCAACAGATACATCTCAAGGACATCTTTGCAGATTTGAGTTTAAGAATAACACACACAAACGCTGTGCAACTAAATGCCTTTGATTGCAAAAATATAAGGAAATAAATCAACTTGTAGATAAGGCTTCTTTAGTTCAAATCTTTGCTTTTTAATGTCTTTAAACAGTTTCTAAGCAGCAGAGTATAGGCAATCCTTTAGATAAGAAGGAGTATTGAAAAGAACAACAAACTGTTGAAGGTTGTCATTGAGTGGATAAGTCACCAAAAGAACGTGGAAGCTCATGCCATCCCATAACTGTGGAATCTCTTGAAAGAAATGAGTAAGAAATCCCACTGTAAGCAGTGTATTTTATTGCAATCCCCAAGAGATTTGAAACCCTGAAGTATTTCGCTGAATATTTCTTTCAAAATTCTTAACATTCAGCAGCCTTTTATAAATGCTGCTCATATAATTTCCCATAATGTCTTACTAAATTATTACTCATATGTAATTGCTGTCATTTATATGGAATTTATATGAATGCCATTTGTGTGTCGTATATATACCTTTCCATGCAATCCATTCATCATCAGCCACCACCTTCCTCATCCTCCTTGCTAGGATCACAGAACTGCAGAGACACATCAGTATGTTCAGATCCACTGTTAGGGAGTGTGCCCAAATCATAGATGTAGCATGCAACATTAGTCAATGCAATCAAAGAAATTGCATCTTGCACAGCTGCAGGTTTGGGTCTTACGCGGGAACTACCCTCAAAGGTGCTGAGTGCCCTCAGCTCCCACTAACCACTAATGCAGGCTGAGGGTACTAGGAAGATCTTGTCCCATTTTGAATCAAGTCCTTTGATAGCTTCAAGAAAATCTCTGATTATAATAATTTGTTTTATAATGTGTCACTCTACACTTATGAAAAATGAGTATACTTGCTATAATTCAAGTATTCTACAGATACTTAGCTGTTATAAAAGTGTGCCAAGTATACTAAAAATATATTACTTTTCATAAGGGTATAATTTCCTAGTAATCAGAAGATACACTCTGATTCAAAAATTGCTATAATTGTTAATGTTGGTGAGATTACTAAGACATCAAAGCAGAGGATATTTGTGGTATGAAGCTGCAGATAGGTAGTTGAGATCATCAGAGTTTTAACCATAAATGATGCACCAGCTGAAAAGAATCACTAAGGGAATACTGCAACTTGCCAGATGGCTACTATTTTTACACTTCGGGGCAGTTTTATTGTTGGATTACCTATTTCAAAAAACCTTTCGCTAAGGGAAGGGAGAGTTGTCTTTTCCAGAAATTGCAGCATTACTTTCTGTTCGTTTAAAAGCTTCATTTAGTGTATTTTTGTTTAGTCCCCACATTCTGTCTTGACAGTCCTTTGTGTTATTGGTGCTTCTTAATAGTTCAGGTGTTAGTAACACTGTGCAGAAGAAAGTGCTAGAAGAGGCAAGTAGGAATAAGACAAGGGCCTGAATGAAGTACAGATTGGAAGGCAGCAAAGGAGACAGGTTGGTGATGAAATACTCTGTACATCAAGCAGTAAGAAAAAAGTAGTACAGGTTGTAAATAGTTGGGCATCTTATCAGCTGACACTAGCCCTAAGGAACAAAGAAGATAAAAAGTTGGCTCCTCAGGATGTGTGGTGGAGACAGAAGCAAACAGTGGCAAAACTTGGAAACTTTTGTGTTTAGTTGTATTCTGATCATGCCAAGGTCAGCCATACTGTGAGAACAGCTTGGAGCTGCAGGGTTAACTGCCTGGTCAACATACACAGTCTGGGGTACAGCAGGATTTTTTGTGGCTGAGGCTCTGGTGCTTCCAGGACAAATGCAATTGAAAGGTTAAGCTTTCTGCTGCTATAAATGAATGTTGTTCTTGTGATCCTGTTGGAGGGGAACAGTCACAATAGATTTTATAATAATATTATTTCCCTTCTGTTCAGCACAAAACCTGCTCACTTTAAGATTAAGAGTAGGCAATACTATATATTGTTTTTCTTATACAGTTTCTGATCTGACCTTCCAGGCAATCAGTGTTGAACACGTTAATGCTGTGAAAAAATTCTTAGCAGTGTCCAAACACATTGTCTGTAACTCCATAGCTCTTTCTATGCCACCTCACATACCCAAAAATGCCAGAATCCAGGACAGCCTGTTGCCTCAGCTCAGGAAGCTACTCCTTTGTAATAGGGAAACTCAAACTTTTCTATAGGATCTGGAAGTTTTGTGCCTTTTTCTAGGAAATATCATTTTCTTCTGTTGGGATGCAAATTGCATTTGTGTTTTTAATAAGGCCAAATTAGTTTTTACTTCATGTAATCTTTGATCCATACTCTGTTTTTCCTGTTGTTGTTTCAAGTGTTTGCCTTCCTCTGATGTGTTCAATAGATAGACATATTTTTAACTCTTGCTCTTTCTCTGCAATTCTTTCCACCCATTTTGTGACTGCAGCCTTTGCTGACTACTGCTTTTCATTTAGCTGTACAGGTGTGCAAAAATACCATAGCTACAAGGGCAAGCAGGAGGAAAAGCAGGGATTTAACAGAGACTTCTATAGTGGCAGGAGAAAAGGTCAAGATACTGTATGTTTTTAACAACAGACTCAAGTTCTCTCTCATGTATTTGGTAAATTCCTGTTTTGTTGAATGCGTTTTAAGACAACATTTGATCACTCTGTAACCAGGTAACTCCAAACTGAACAGCCCACAATAATCTGAAGAAGGTTTTAAAGATCCAGATTGAACTGTGTGTACTAATTAGTACCTATTCTCTACTAATATTCCCCTATGGGTGTGATATGCTGTTTCAGTGATGTGTATTTGTATTTTCGTCATATTATTTTACGTTGCATTCCTTATACAACATCTCAGCAACAAACTTCTTTGGCCATGGTGGCCATTGGAAAGGTGTGTTCACCTACTGATTATTTAAAGTTACTTCAGCATACATATAAGCATTTAACTTGACAGATGATAAAAAGAGGAAGAAATAAAAATACCACACTTCTATTTTAACATTGTATAGTCTGGGTCACATTCAATTATTGTTAAAGCAAATTCAAAGCTAGAAATTACTCCACAAGCTGCCTACAAGATCTTGTTTAGCTTGGGTTCTGGATTTATCAGATAAACTTATAGCAATGTCTTCCAAGCAGATGGATCATTGGTAATTGACAATTGTAAAGTATTACTGTGTGAATTAAAAAGAAGAGTTCTGTTCCTGCAGACAGTGAAATTACCATAGTTATGTTAGGTATAGACAAAAGACTTGGGCTGGTATTACTCAGGGTTTTGATCCTATAATTTAGCTAACACAGGTCTCCAGTAGGGTTTCCCTCCTGCTTCTGAGAGCTTATATTGATTCTTAGGTATTCAATGACTTAATGCTACAGGCAGAGAAACACACAGATTTTCCTGATGTTTGCAAGTTTCACGATGTTAAAATTATGCAAATTGAGCACAGTTTGCCCAAAAAGCAAATTAGCATTATACACCTGTAGTAAGCATAATATGCATATTTCAACAAAAGTATGAACATTCAGCACATTTTTACCTCATTAGCACTCCAGGGGTAGCAGTGACTTAATTCTTTGCTGTTGCAAGCTCTGGAGCTGCTACCCATAGACATTTTACAGTCGTCCATAAAACATGTTTGTCAAAAACAAACATAAATTTTATGAAAAATATTGAAAAGCCAGGGTAATTATTCATTCCTTTATAGAGAGAATTACTCTGTTCGTGGTATAAAACCCTTGGCATGTTAATTCTTGGAAGCATAGAAAAAAATGCCAGTCTCAGAACCAGGCTTTGTAACACTTCAGATTTGGAAGGAAATACTTGCTATTCAGGATACAGAAGCCATAGAGCACCTGTTCAGACCATAGGAGGCTGCATTTTGGAAAGGAAGAATGAGATGAAAAAGGTCTAGGAAGAGCATGATCCAAACCTTACTGAAGTAAATGGACTTCAATGTGACATGGTGCAGAATTAAGGAAGGGAATATAAATTCCCATTGGTTTAGGGGGTTTTCTTGGTTTATGACAGATTTGTTGTTTGATGGGGAAAGCAAGCTGCAAGTCTTCACAAAGCAATAATTACTTTAATATGAAGAATAGAAACCAGTAGGTTATAATTGCATTTTGCCCCAAACGCCAGTTCTTTCTTATACAGTGGAATTAAGAAGGTGAAATTATTTTCAGTGATCTAAGTTCCCAGTTACATTTTGGAAAAGCCTTGTTTTTAAAACTTCCTTCTAATCACCCTTGAACTGTCCTCTTTTATTCATAATAATCTTTCAAGACAGCTTAGATCTTGTTTCCCATTAAATGAATCACTAAAAATGTTCACCTCTTATTAAAAAAAGCCTTTTTTTAACCTGAGCTGTACCCCTGTTCATTTCCAGGTTTAATTTTGGTGTGTTTTTTTGTTTTGTTTTGTTTTTACTATTTTTATAGAGATGTTAGGTATTTTAGGATTTTAATGAGTTGGTTTATATAGTAGCTTTTATGCAACATGATTTGTTGAACATCTGAGTAACTTCTGAATTTTTCAAAGTTTTGAATAGACACAGATCTGCTGTTAGAGCATTTTGGAATTCAAATATAGACATAATATAAACTTTAACCACATTAAGCACATTGAGTGTATCATGGAGATGTGACTCCCTTATAATTAATTGGTTAATTATCAAATTAGAGGACAAATTATGAACATATAGTTGAAGGTACCTTCTCAATTCACTGTTCAAAAAAGTTAACAATTTTGCAAGGATAGATAGAGGATTTAATTGTGAGCAATATTGGGAAATAATGCAAATATTATAATACTATATGACCTAATCTAAGAGGTTTGCTGATGTGTCTTGAAAAAAATCATTTCAAGACAGATTGGGGAATAGGATAATCATTGACAAGGTTGGGACACCATAAGATCTCCCATCAAAACCTGCAAAGACCAAAGATTATTTTATGAAGAAAAGTCATATGAGTGAATGATTTTAAAAGAATAAAGAATAAAAAATTACACAAACAAACAAAAACAACCCCTGAGAAAAAAACACCTCCACCAACAAAACTTAAACCTTCAGAGTAGGCTGAAAGTTTCTTGTCATGTATAATAAACCTACAGAATAGGTTGGAAGCTACTGTTTCTTGTCACGTGTAATAAGAAAAATATTCTGTGAAACTGAAAAGAAGTTGATTCAAAACTGTGTGGGAAAAGTCTTTTTCACACAGTACATAATTAAATTACAAAATGCATTTGTGCAGGTTCCTGCTGAGGCCAAAGACTAAGCAAAATTCCAGAAAGACTTGAATATTTGTATAATGATGAAGAAATTACAATATAATGATAATGATTGCTGCCAGCACATTTTTGAGGATTGCTGAACTTCAAGATACAACGACATCTGTAGTGATTTTATTGGGATGATTATCTGTTACAGTTGCAGTATGCAATTCTTCTGTCTTCCTTTGAAGCATCTCCACTTGGCTGTTATGAGAGACAGGCTGCCAAATTAAAAGGACTTGATTCTGCTTCAGTAGGGAACTCAGAGCTTTTTCATCCAAAACTGGACTTCCAGCGTTTTGTTGGTTTGTTTTTTCTTTTCTTTCCAGTATAGTTACCTTGCTGCACCATTTTGCAGATAGACACACATCTGTTCTACTCGTGCAAGAGTTAGACAGCTGTGTGCCAGCTGTTAGCATAGCACTATGGCTGAGCTAATGAGCCTTGCTGGGGATATTTTTCTTCCATAAAGGTTCCAATGGCTCTTTATCAGCAGCAGATTCTCCACTGAGTGATGTATGACATTGTTTCCTCTGCTCTCTCATTCTTGTGTAGCTGTGCTGTAGCCTCTATGTAGACAGCAAACTGGTCAGTAAAAGGTATAGCCTCTTTAAATTTATAAAGTATCCATAAGCAGATGTGGATTTCCACAGGATGTATTTGTTATTTTATTAATCAAACCAGGTGTCTGCAAACAGTACAGCATAGCAATTACTTGGCTTTTTTTTTTTTAATCCTGTGGGATTTTTATTACTCAACGTGTTCACATGAATATTTTCACAAATAAAAAACATTGATTTGAGTGTTACAGTGAAGCAATCAAAAGGGGTTGTGAACATCAATAAAACTGAATTCAGGACTCATGTTTTAAAAACATATATCCATAGCAGCATATATTGCCTGCAGTATTCATCTGGCTCTGCTCATAGCAAACAACAGACACAGGGGTTTGGGGAAAACACTTTTTTGATGTAGCATGTTTTTAACTTGCATAATTAGGAATAGGCAGCTACTGCTTTGGTAACAGAGCTCCAAGATTATTAATACTTCCATTCTCCCTTCTTTGCATTTGAAAGAATTTATCTCTCATTAGTACATTGTCAAAGACAGGATTATGTCTTGGTCCTGTGCTCACTCACTGGGAAACCCCTGCCAACTCTTTTAGTTGCTGCCAGGAAGCCAGTGAACAGAAAATGTTTTGAGGGTTTTTTTTGGGTTGGGTTTTTTTGGGGGTTTTTTTTTGGTTTGTTTTAGAAACATGGTAAAATAATGTCTTACCTTTAAAAGGAGAGTCCTTAAGAATAGGAACAGAAATTATGATCCCATATAATAAAAGGCCTGTGCAGATCTGTCAAGACTGGTCAGGGAGTCTCAGCGTCCCTCCCAAGAGCCCTGTGAATTTCTTCCATCCCCTCTTCACTGTGCCCTCATATAGTTCAGGGAAGGCTGAAAGGTAAGTAGTGAATGTAAATAACTTACTGGAGAGCTCTTTGAGTTAACATATTGCACCTCTGCTAGTACAGGACATAAGGACAGCATGATGAAGAGTGTGATCCAAAAGTCCCTATTTCAGGGGCATTTCCTTTGCTTTACAGTGTTGCATGAAGACAAGACATGTTCTCTTGAGTAGTTTTTCAGCCGTGGGCTTGATTATGTGTTCCTTAATTTTCCTCATAAAACTATTCTCAATATGCTGCCATCATTAAGACATGTAAGAATTTAATAGTACAGCACTGGTAATGGGAGTAAATCAGGCTAATAAATATTCCTTATTGCATAAATTACAAGACACAGTGTAGGTCCCCTGGAAATGTAAGTGAAGCTGTGACAAGGAATTTCTGCTGCATAAATGTTGGCAACTTCCCCCGTTTACTCAGTTTGATCAATGACTGTGTTACACAATAACCTTCATGTTGTGTGATGCTTGTGGTGTGAGTACAAATGCTCGGCTGTGGGAGGCCAAAACACTTTTTTTGGGCACATTTTATTGAAATCAGTGAGCAAAACTTTAAAGCCAGGATTAGTAGTAGGACTTTAGGACAATTACTTAGCGTGATGCATAGGTTAATGGCAGTTATATGGTCACTACCTTGCACATCACATTGAATTATTATCCTTTTTTGTTTCTGGAAACATAATTAGTCTGTGATGGATGGGAGGCTAAATTCAGTACTTTGGGTCAAGCCATACCTTATAATGAAATAGCTGCAGATACTTTCTGCATTTTGAAACATTAATTTGCATCCAGTCTATATCAAATCTTTCTTGCCTTTCAGGCCATGTAAATTTAGAAAGACATGGACTGTCATAAGAGAAAACTGCAGTGCTCTTCAGTCTCCTCCTGCCCCTTTCACTCACCTACTGTGCAGCTGGGAGTTGTGGGGTGATCCAGGATAGAAAATATGTCCCTTCTACTTTTTATTAAACACTGCTTTCTATTTTTAGGACCTTGACATTGAACTGGTGGTAATAAATATATTTCTTGAGTAGAAATAAGAGAATAATGAAAATGAAAGTTCCCCAGAATTTGTTTCAACGTGATTTGACAACATATTTCACTAATACTTACACATGAAGTTGACTGAAAATTACACTGGGATGCTTGTTGAATTTGAAAAATTGAGGAAATATGTTGAATTCTAGGAAGCATTTAGGTGAAAATTATTACCTATGACCCAAATGAGAAAGAACTCTAACTCCTGACATTTTTATTGTAAACATGACATTTTAACACAGATATGCATTATGAAGACATTAAAAGCACCCAATTTCATTTTAGTGCAAAATGAAAACAATTTCTGCAACTCAAGATTTTCTGTGAAACATGAACAGCTGTCTTTCTTTGTATTCTTTTTCATACTCTCAGTGTTCATGTAACATGAAATTCTTCATCTTCAGAGAGTTAAAGAGTTATGCAATATTTAAGCCTTATTTAAGACTGTGAAATAGGGAGGAGGTGAAAGATACACATTGTATAGGCTGAGTGTTATGCCTAGGCATAGAGATTAATTTTATGTAAGAAAAGTGCTGGGTATTTATTTTCAGAAAAAAAATGCACTGTCAGAAATTTTAGCACTGATTTATTTTAAATATAGAATTTGTCTGCTTAAATTGAGAACCTGGGCTCTCTGCATAAATTGAGAACCTGGGCTCTCTGTACAGCTCACAAAGAAAGATAAACATTCAGGAGAAGCTGAAAGACTGATTTGTGTGCCTTTGCCATGGTGGCATCTTGGCCATCACTCCAGAGCTGACCTACCACATACCATGACCAGTGTGCACTGCAAATACAGAGTACTTGAAACAAGAGCAGTAAGGAAAGTTTTGGTAGATGGATATATTTTTTGTACTGATTATTCATAGGAATGAATATGAGTTTCAATTAAATTCTTGACAAATAGATAGTTGAGGTGAACATTTTTGTCCATTGCTACACAGAAATTAAAAATAATTAGAGGAGTGTCAAACTGTTTCTGAGAAAAACAACTCCTATTTTAAGACTACACCTGCATCTGGGTATGCATCAAACACAGGTATTTTCAATATCTCAATTTTTTTTTCCATTTATGTGTAGGATAGGAATGAACTCTTGGCTTTGATTAATTCAATTAATTATTTTTTTTTGGCTATAATTTAAACTGTGGACTCTTGCCTTCTTACTACATCCACATTAAGAGATAACTTTTTTGGTACATTATCATCTTAAGAGACTTTACATATGAATACTGCAGATCAGATAAAAATCAACTTAGGAAATTCTTTATTTAATCATTTTTTAGTAACAAAACTTATTAGTAAAATTTAAAAGCACATTTAAATGTATAGCTCCATTAAATTGAGAATACTTCCTTTCTCTTAGTGTTAGGGAGTCTTGGGACTGGTTAGGGCTGGCAGTGTCCTCAGGACTCTGGAAAATTGTATACATTATTTGTACTTTAAAAACCATCATTGTTCATTTTTGCCATGGAGTTCTGAATAATTTTTGTGTTGGCTTCTATTCTTAGGTGATTTATTTCCCCAAACAAACCAAACCACCTAAGAACTGTCAGTAGAACAGTTGGGAAAAATAGTGGAACAACTCTATATGTAAGTATATGTTATGCCCAAGTGACCACTCAAATGAGCATGCATATTAAAGAAAACCCATGTAATGAAACCAGAAATTACATTTAGGAAACAATTTTACTGCTGCTGCATGAGTGACTGTATATAACTTTAATTCTAAATGAAATTCAGTGCATAACAAATAGAAAATCCTGAGTCTTTATGTTTTCAATGCTACCCCTAACACCCACCCTATTTATATAAGTTTTTTCAACCTCATAGGTGACTTTTGGTAACCCTGAAGCTCCCAGGATACTTATAAACAGTTTGGAAATAGTGGGCATCTTTGTTTCCTAGTTTTTCTATCACTCAAGCTATCCATAGTCTAAGTTAATCAGTATTAAAATCCTCTGAACCACACATAAATTTATTTCTCCAGTTTCAGCTTTTTTTTTTTTCTTCATCTTTTTGCATATTGCATGAGAATTTCTAATACATGAAACAGATAAATGGTTTATAATCCTAATAAATTCTGTTCAGGAAAGATTAAATTTCTGCACACTCACCACATAATTTGCAAGGCAGTGCTACCAGCACCAGGGCAGGCAGGCCATGGCTGCTCTCCAGTACTGAAGTTATTCTGGTGTCCTCTGCTTCTTAACTTTGCATTTCACATCCTAACACTGCATCTTCCACCAGAGACAAAAAAAAAAACTCAGGGAGATCTGAATTTCTGTGGAGAAAAATGGGCCATAAATCTTTGAGGAATACATACAAAAATTATCAAAGAACAAAGAATATAACCTACTGTTTCTTCTGTGAAGATTTAAGGAGAAATCTAAGCCCTTAGTCTCAGTCTAATAAAGAGCCTGGCCTGGCTGTCACCAGCAGTGGGGATCAAACTGATCTTTACAAAGGTTGCCTTTTCCAGAAGCACACTAATTGCTGGTGGCATAACAAGCTTCCAGGTCTTGATGAAGAACTTTACCAGATCATTTTTAGAGAATTTTGTTGTTGTTGTTACTGTTCAGTTCATGGAATTGAGAACACAAATTGTTTTGGATTCCTTTTTTTTTTCTTTTTTTTTTTTTTTTTAATAAGGGGGAAAGTTTTTTTTTGTAATTTCTCGAGTAAATCTCTAAAAACTTTTTAGAGGGGTGTCCAAAAGAAAACACTGTACTTTTTT
>JAOEGS010023904.1:0-52008 GCA_025447755.1 Corythornis vintsioides
TTACTTTTGGTTTTTTCTTCCCTCTTTCTAGTTTTTCAGAATCTCAGCCCATAAAACTTGGCACTTTCTCAGGATGGAGGAGGGTGACTTCTGGTTTACATGCAACAGTTGGTACCCAAGCATGCCTAAAACATCTGTCATTGGTGGAAATGAGCATTGCTCTGGCAAGACTCTTCTTTTTTTGTTATAAAGAACAAGCAACTTTGCTTATTTGTGGTTAATGCCTGTTCCAGATGGCCAGAAATAATACATGACACACACAGCCCCACTATTGCCCAAACTATTGAAGAGCTGTGGAACATCTTTGCAACACAAAGACAAGCTGGGGAGATTGTTTAATTTACTGGTCTCCAGTTTGGAGCGGTTCCTTCAGCCACAATATAAATGCAGCTCCAAGCAAGACTAAACTTTCTCATAGAAGAGAGTAAAACTTGCAGAGAAGAGCTGTGCAGCTCTGTCTTCCCCTGAGATGATGGCCTCCATGCCCTCATCTCGGTGGCCACTTTGAGGCTGGCATTTGCCATCAAAGTAGATAGAAACCCTCCACTTGTTGCTGCAGACCACGATTTGCCTCGTGCTGATGCTGTGAGGGGGTGGCTCTTATGTACTCTCTGTGTTATACCTGTATGTCATGTCCATATGGATAGGGTATGTGCTCTTGGTGGAGCTTGGCCAACTTTTCCACCTGTGCTTCTGATAAAACTCGTGGGACTGGGGGAGACTTTCCATCTCATCACCCCAATACTGGCTTGATTTACCACTCCCCTTGAGAATTCAAGATGTGGGTTGTTCGATTTTGGTTTGTGTGTTTTGGGTTTTTTTTTTTATTTGTTTGGTTTTGGTTGTTTTGTCTTGGCTTTTTTTTTTTTTTTTGGGGGCAATGCAGACAAAGCCCTAACCTGCCAAATGTTTTCTCTGTGAATTTTACAGGACTGGAATGGAGGTCTTGAGAGGAGGAAGTCTGCTTTCCTGCTCTTCAGCTTGCCTGGCAAGGTCTGTTTTGAGGTGAGAGACCTTTTCCTGTGTTGTGAACCACTTTTCTGGCAGTGTTGATGTGGTGTGAGCAGTCTCATACAACCTGTGGGGAGCAGGGGACTCTTGGCTCATGATGCCTACCTTGGATGGAAATAGGTCAGTGGCTTTTCTGGTTCTTGTGCTCAGTGCAAGTCTCCTTTCTCCTTCCCTAGAAAAAAGGGACCCAGAAGGAGGTGTGATACTTAACAGGGTGCTGGGAGGAGAGGGAAAGGGGTAAAATAAAGTATCATCAGTATCTTATGCCTGCAGTTGACACATGTATGTAATAACCCTTGCATCTGTCAAATGCAATTATTCTTTGGAACATAATTAAATAAAGAAGCTCCTGGTTGAGCCCTACATATTATGCTTTATCAGCAGGTTCACACCCTACTGATCAGGGGTGACATCCACCCATACTGCCTCCAACAGCTCCCAGAAACTGATTTCCCCTGTTGCGTCGTGCACGGCGCCCTTGCAGCCAAGGGTTACTTGCTGAGATGCAGCTCTGCCTAATTAAGAACAACAGCATCTTTCCCTGCAGTGAGATTTGGGTTTTTGAGAATTTATCACTCGGGAGCATGACCCTGAAATAACTGCCTGAGCTGGGCTTGGGACCCTGTTCATTAACTCTTTGCTCTGGGCTGGCCTCTGAGACCTACCTCCTTCTCCCAGCTGAGTCCTGGGCTGTGTTGTGATCCAGGCGACTGCTTAGAGAGAGCTGCAGCCAGGATGTCTCAGTTGTGCTTTCAGGATGGAACAAAACTGAGGTGAAGTCTCCATGTGCCTTATAGTTTTGACCCCAAACAATATACTGACAGCATAAATTAGGAGTTGGCTCAGGCTCACTTGAAGCTCAGCCCAGGTTTTCTTGAAACTCAGCCTAATTTCTCCTGAAAACAAAGCTGAACGGGAGAGGAGTGCTGGGTCAGGGAGAGGGTGCTCAGCAGGTCACAGCAGCCTGAGGAGCTGTAGTTTATCAGTTCACAGCAATTGTCAGCCCACAGAAGCAGGACAGCCTGTATTTCCAATTCCTTGTCTATATGGAGCCATGCAGATGATGAGCAAAGTGGGGATTGGCATCAGCAAGGATCTTGGCTGCCCTTGGGCCTGCACACAGGCACCTAAACAAGTTCCCTGTTTAATCTCTCTGGGGGGGGGGAAATCTTTATTTCCCCTATAGCTGCCTTTCCACACGTGCTGTGTCTTTAGCTGGTGCCTGCACCAGCTCCTTTCATTTTTGTGCTCCTTGAGGTAATTCTCATCCTCAGCTGAGTTGCTGCGAGAGAAGCATAGGGCTGTGTGGACCCTCACATCTCAGAAATGGAGATGAAAAATGATGGAAAAATTTTAGAGGCTCCTGCTTCTCTCACAGTCAGCAGCTGGGCCCTGAAATGGGCTGTGATTTTGAAGGTTGATCTATTTCCATTACAGGAGCAAGCAGTCAAACTGGGGAAAACTTGTGGGCTGAAAAATAGAGCTGAGATGGTAAACCTTCCTCTGATGGGCTCAGCTCCCAGGCTCCTACCATGCTGGGGCTTTCAAGTGCAAATAGGAGTTGAGGCATGAGTGGGAGATCACCCAAAGGAACCTCTTCAGTGCATGGGACAGGTATCCAGTGCTGTGGGATTGGAAGCTGCTGGGCTGCCTGGACAGAAGGGTCCAATGGTGTCTTTTGGCAGTTCTTGCTCCAGTAAATTCCCCTCAGGTTCCAGGTGAGCTGTTTCCATGGCCTGCTTTCTGCAGGAATTTTGTGTTTATTACCTTGGAGGGGGTTCCCACAAACAAATGAAATATGGGCGGGTGTGATAAAAGGTGCAAATGGAACTGGCCTCATGCAGTCCCTGGGTGGGTGAAGAGACTTCCCCCTCCTTTACAGCTCTCCCTTTTTCACAGTAATTTGGGCTTGAGGTGTTAGTGCAAGGAAAACAATCTCTTATTTCATTTTTTTGATGGCTCCACGGCGGCTGTGCCTGTCCCCTGCGGAGATCCTCATGGGCTGGTGTTTTCTGTTCATTACACCTCGCTAAGACCTGATTTCCTGCTTGCAGTCTCGTATCCCCCATCTTTGTTTTCTTTTATTTCCTTAAAAAAATAGGAAGGCGGTTTTGTTTTTATTTTCCTTGCACCCTTGCTTGTCTTCCTTACCAATGGAGAGGGGCATAGGTGGAGTGGTCAGCAAGACACCCTTGAACTCTCACCCTAGTACCTATTGGTGCCTCAGATTTGGTCTTTCCCCTTTTTACTCTCTGGAGGAATATTTCTGGAAAAAAAAGAGGAAGGAAGGAGAGGATCTTACACCCATTCCCACTCAGGAGACCCATGGCCTGATGCTGGCAGGAACCATAGCCCTGCTGGTACATCTCTCCCCGCTTGCCTTTGGCTTCCCTTCAGCTTAGGGTCCTAACAGATGCTTTGCAGCTTTTCCACAAATGTTTGGGAAGCCAAAGTCAGGCTCTTCTGGCAGCATTTCCACAACAAATCCCTGGCTCCCAGGGAATATTATTAACCAGAGCTGAGTCCATGGGGGACCTCAGCCTGGTGCTAGGGGCTGCTGCTGGGAGCTTGCCTTCAGCTGGCAGAATAAGCTGGGGAGATTAAGGCAGTGGCTCTCCTCTGCCCTTGCCATCTCTGGTTGTCCATGAGGAGCTGAAATCTTGGCTGTTCTGTTGACTAGACAGAGTAGCAGTAGTTCCCCTCCCTTTAGGACTGCCCACTTTGCATTGAGCGGGATAAAGTTTTGACTGTCTGTCCTCACTTGCTGTTTGTCTGGTCTGGCCTGATTTGGCAGTTCTCTCTGCCATTTCTCTTTGAAGGTTCATAGTCCACCTTGATGGTGAACCTGGTTTCAAAGGCAAGACTGTCCTTGCTGAGCTGTGAGGCTAACATCAGACAACAGGGAGGTGACTCAGCCCTTTCAGTACATGTTTCCATGTTCCCAGCTGTTGTAGGAAATAAGCAGTAAGTGGTTAACATCAAGAGTAAGACATGTATAGAAGAAATTGTCCTAACAACATTAGATCTACGGTTTAAATTGCTCAGTGGTAGGAAATTGGGAATTAAGGATGGACCCTTGTCTTGCATGTCTCCATTTGCCTTGGGAAATAAAAATAATGCAGTCACAGAGTGAATTAAATGGCACTGGAAATGCCATGTTACTGTATTTCCTGGCTTTTATTATAGGGGCTGAAGATGGAAGAATAAATGAGGTCTTTTGAGTCCTTCAGTTCAAAGTGATGGCAACAAAATCCATCCAGGTCTCTGGAGTTAACAAAGACCAAGACCACTTTTACTCAGTTTATCATTGTGTTGTGTTGCCAAGACACTGGAGAGGTTCTTTCTTTGGGGACTTATGAAGGTCAAAAATATTTCCAGGTCAAAAATCAAAGCTCTTGGAAGTCAATCACTTGCAAGCACTATCTGGAGATAAGATCTGAATCTTTTGTGCTATGACAATAGGTCTGTAAGGCAGGTGTGTTCTTACAAAGTCACCTCCTGATGCTCTTGTTGATGGCAAGAAGTGTTTATTCAATGATCAGCTTTGTGGATGAAGTAGGACTGTTGTGAAATGTGAACTGTAACGGATAGGAGATTGTTAGGTGTTTCTGGAAGAAGGTGCTGGTCTAGAGCTGTTAAGCAATCCTGTTGGCAAAAAGATAACTTCTGTAGACTGGAAATACCTTACTTTTCTTAGGTTCAACAACTAACCTGGGAGATTTCTGAGCAGCTCAGTTCAGAGCATGTTTAGGTTTCACAAAAAGAGCATGGTTTTGGTTTCACAAAACACGAGAAGGAATAATCACATTTAAAAAGGCTGTTGACTGGGTCCTGGGTCAGAGATGTTGCTTACTCCCTATACATCTCAATGTGGAAGAGAGGTTTTTAAGATGGGAACAGAGAGAGACACACACCAGAAAGGTCTTTGGGCTGGAAATGTGATGAGCATGTTACATTGCTTGCTCTTTCTCCTCTTTTTTTTTTCTTTTCTTTTTTTTTTTTTTTTTTTTTTTTTTTTTTTTTTTTTTTTTTTTTTTTTTTTTTTTTTTTTTGGAGAAAACAGTGGGTGAACATTTGGAGATGAAAATGTCAGCTGAACAAAATAATTAACATTGGGCTGGTTCGTTGTTCCACCCTCCACCCATCTTGGAGTTCATCACATCCCATCCACTAAGTGAAATAACATGGGGACCAGTTTAGCACAGCACTCTTTCCCTCTGTCCTCATTTCCCCACAGCAACAGATGTGTCCATAGACTACCATGCACACACACATAACTAGCACACAAGGGCAGAGGAAAGGAGGAGCCACGCTTCCCCACAACAGGTATTCTTCTGAGCCTGGTTGCACCATGATCCCAACACACAAGGCTAGCACACATCACAGTTCTTTTTACCAGACTCAAGAAGGGCTGTGGCATGTTAATTATGGTTCTCTGTATGTATTTAGCTGTGTGCACATGTGCAAACTTTTAAACATATGTGTCTGAGCCTGGTCTTGTCTGACTTTTGGGCACAATGTCAGCTGAGTTATGTGGTCTTGTGGCTGCCTGGTGACAGAAGTCTAGGCAGTGCATGGAGACACCCATCTCCCTCTGTCATCAGTGGAGAACTGAGCTCCTGCATGAGCTGAGTCACTTGACAGCCCAGCAGAACCCCAGGAAGAGCTCAGAGTGTGGGTAATGCACCCTTTTAATGCATAACGCCAACTTTCCTCCACTCTGACCCTACCTGCAGCTGAGCAGGGCTGTGGAGAGCAAAGCCGGTATGCTGGCACACCCTGGGAGTGTGTTGCAGAGCCGAGACACCTTCCCGTGCAGCTCCCCAGAGGGAGGATTTTGGTGTGTGACTTGCAGGACTCTGGGAATTCGGCTGCCCCCGGGCCGTGGTCTAAACAATCGGTGAACATGCACTCTGTGGCCGCTTGGAAACTGCCGCGGATGGAGCCAAATTCCTTTCTCCCACTTGCATGCAAACGTGCTGCTAATTTCATCGGCAGCTGAATGTGCATGACCGAGGGTTGAATCTGGCCGGAATCCTTTGGGCAGAAGTTTTGGTGAAGCCAGCAGGGGTGGGGGTAGATAGGGAATTGTAAGTGGCAGAGAAAGAAAGTGGGGAGAAGGGGGAGAAATATCAAAGTGTTGAGAAGCTTTCCCCTAACAAAACTTCTCTGGGTTCTTTAAACAGCACAATGGCTATTGAAGGATAAACTTGAACAGGATGGAGTATCCTCTTGAAGTTATTCTGGTCCCAATGGAAAGGCTCTGGCATTTTTTCAGATGCAACTCTTGTGTAAACACAAAAATAATTTGCAATATGTTCTGGGAGACCCACCAGTGGTGTCAGGGCCAGGGAGCTGCTTAGCTTCACTTTGATTTACAGATAAATACAGTGTGTCTGGGCTGCCAGTGGCTGACTGTGCTGTGCTTTAACTCCATGGGATTCACTGAGACCACCTGGAAGGGTGGCAGGGAGAGCTGAACTTCCTGATAGCATGTGGTGTAAGAACCGAGGAGCAGAGCTTGCATAGAGATATGGGTCTCTGCTTTTCCCATCACAGGACTGGGAAACCTGGAGTTACCTACATGGTAAAGAGGGTGTTGCAAAATTAGTTTTCTGGATACTCCCATGTAAGGCAGAGCTCTCAGTGCTGAACATGTCAACTGTGATGCACATTTTAGTGTGGTTTGAATTTCTGGCAGATTATCGAGGTGAAGAAAAAAAGAGGTACCCCGTTGAGATACTCTGGTGTTTCCAATCCCATGATGAAACCTGCATGTGGACACCTGCCCTTCAAGCCTTCAGATAAATGTGGGGGTGGAGTGGCCTGTAAAGAGAGGGAAAGGGGTATTATGGGAATAGTGCAGCAGCAGGCAATTGTTTTGGGCAATGCAGTGGTTCACACTGGCCAATTTAATGACTTCATTGGCTTCTGTGCAAAGCTAAGTCATACAGAATGATTAGCTATGGCTCTGATAGTCATTAATTGTTGGGCTTTCCCTCTGGAAATGGCAGGCACTTTTCCACAATGCTGTTGTGTTCCAGCCCCTGTGTTGACATACAGCAGAAGTGGTTTTGAAGTGTAAATAAATGTTAGTTTTTGGAAGAAGATGGATTTGGGAGAAAAGCTGGGATAGTAGAAAGGAGCAGGGCAGCCTGAAGGATATACCATGGAAAACAGCTTTACATGGCTTTTTTTGTTTCAGCAAGGATATGAAAAAAGTACAAGTGGTTCTGCTGGAAGATACTGAAGATAATATTGCAGAGAATATCCTGCAGATGAAAAGAGCTCTGTGTATGCTTGTGAACAGAGGTGAGGTAAAATTAGTTTGTAAGAGCAAGAGCTGCTTACAGGGAATGTTTCATCAAAGTCTCTTATTCATGTGGTGCAGACCAGTTCTGCCCAGGAATGTGATGATATGAGCCCTTACCAGCAAGGAGGACCTGTGGAGTTTTTGGCCAGGGCTTGGCTTCTGATCCCAGCTCCAAATGCTCCCTGATGCCAGCAGGTTTGAATCCCAGTCTCCACCTTGCTGTGGTCTCTGATTTTTCCAGCTCTGATCTTCAGCCTGTGACTCTGTCTCCTGCTCCCAGTTTTGTCTGGGGAAGCTGCATGTCTGCAGCTTGCCTGTGAGTACTGTGCAGTAGGAAGGTACGTGGTGTCTCTGCTTCTCCAGGCAGCAGTGCTGTGCTGAGGCCAGCTAAGGTTACTGTTCCTGGTGTGGTTTCTGCAGTGGTGTCTGCTGTGCTCATTCTGGGAGGGCTTCTCCTTGTTTGGTTTCAGCAAAGGAAATACTCAAGTGAAGATAAGGACCTTTTTCCTCAGCATCCAGAAGTGAACAGAGATCCCTGGGAGATATGTGAGTGAGCTCATTGCAAGAAAGCACAATTTATTATTCTCTCTTGCATTGCAGACTTTAATCTTCAGCCTTTGAGCATTACCTTCCACTTCCTGCCACCAGCTTCTACAGACCTAATGCTGGAGACTTGATTAGGAAGAGGCATTTCAGAGGACACTTCAGGTTTCCAGGGCTTGGAAAGTGTTGTGTGAAAGCATCCCTTTGCCTCTGAGACATCACATTGTTTTTATGATCATGCCCTCTTGGCCTTTGGTGCTGAAGGAAATTTTCACCCATCTTGGCCATGCCTTGGGCAAAGACTGTCTTCTTTCATGCCAAGCTTTGTTGGCTGCATTGGATGGAGGAGCAGAGAGCTGGTGCTTGGTCATCACCAAAGTGCTGCCCTGGCTTTAACAGCCCTTGATGCAGGGGTAGGGGAGCAGGAGAGGCCTAGTTTACAAAATACAAGTGAAAACAGAAGTGCTTCTGCATTAAACTGCTATGGCCACAGCCATGGATGCTGAAGGCCTGGACTTTGCCACCCCCTCAGCCTCCCTTTGCATTTCAATTTCTTGTGATCTGGTATCTTGGAGGGATTTGTCAGGGAGCTGCTATTCCAGACAGGTTTCTCTGAAGTCTCTCTGCCTTCTACGAAGCTCCTCTGCCCCCAGGCATGGGCACCCTCCAAGGTGGGGCAGGCTGCATCTCAGAGCAGGAGCAGTCCTGCGCAGGGCAGGCTTTGTCAGAGACATGAGGTAACAGGGAGGGCATGTGCTGCCTGCGTCCCCACCCATGTGCTTGGCATCACAGGCAAGGAAAGCTGAGCAATGATGCCTTATCTTTTCCTTTCCCTATGGCTTTCTCATTGTTTTTTTTCCCAAAATGCTCAAAGAGCATGTCCCTTTCCTGGGTCTCTCCACCAGCTTAGCTTCTTCCCTGCCCTCAATTGAAGACAGATGCCAGGAAATATTTCTGCTGTTTGGCTGAAGTGAAAACATATGGAGGTGAGGAGGGAAGCAAGTACAGCATTTATAACTTAATTACTGTCATCTCTGGAAGCTTGGGTCAAGGTGGGGAGGGCAGTGTGGTGAGTGTAACACAAGGGTGTGTGTAAATGGGGTTGAGACCCTCAGAGATGGTGGCTTTGGTTGGAGGAGAAACTCCACAGCCCTGGGGGGGGACCCCTGTGAAGAAACAGGGGCAGCTTGTGGAGCATGGGGATCTGTTTATCCCCAAGGGCTAGATCAGTGAGGCTGCACAGGTCCCCAGGGATGGGTGCCTGTGCCTGGGGGTAGCAGAGGGGCTGAGGGAACTCTGAAGAGGGGTGGAAACTCCCCCGGCTGCATACAGTCCAGCCCCTCAGCCCTGCTGCTGCAACACAGAGTAGAGGCAAGAGTGGGGGAAAGTGCTGGGAAAAGGAGAGGAATGAGGGGGAAAAAGGTGAGGAACATCCCTGTGAGCAGTGGGGGCATGTGTGAGGAGGAGAAGGGGGAACAACCACAGCACCTGTGGAGACACTATGTTGGGCCTGGTGTGCACTGGTGCACACTGGGGAAATTGGTTTAATTTTGCCTTGCCTTCTCACCATACTAATCTATTTTAATTGGCAATGAACTAAATTAATTTTGTCCGTGTGTTGTTTTGCTGTGACAAGTGAGGGATATCTTGCTCTTGTTTACACCCATTTCTGTTTTCTCCTCCTCCTGTGACAGCAGCTGAGTGGGTGACAGGCCCATCATTGACCCACCACATCCAGCTCCTGGATCCCGTGGTTTATATGAGGAAAATGATGGAAACAGGCACAGAAATGCAAGTTTCATCTATCTGTCTGTGGATTTAAATGGCAGACCTTGAGGTTCAAGCCCTGTGGACACTAGTTCAGGTTGCTGGCTTCATGCAAGGCTTTCAGCTTAGTTTCCTCATTGACAATGAGTTAAGGGAGGTGTTTGGGTGGGTTTTCAGTTTCAGAGTACTACATGCAATGATGACAAATGCACAGGTTTTGGTGCTGAAGCTCCCAGGTTTCTGTAATTGTGTGAGAAGCCCTGCAATGTGTTAATTTGCGGGGCCAAGAACATTTTTTGTCTGAGGAGGAAGAAAAGTTGCTTTGACAGTTGCAACTGATAATGTATTTTGTGACACAGACTGTTTTGACTATAGGACATATGATAGATATGTGCAAAGTTAACTGAAGAGAACATACTTTTATTGGTATTGTGATGTGAATTGAGTCACAGTTAGGCCAGGAAAGGTATCCCTCCCTGTGGTTTATTGTAAGATCACATATGACTGTGTAGATGTGCTGGTTTAGGGTTAAAAGGGGATATTGGAGACTTTGTTTGGATGATTCACTGTGGCTTTGTCCTAGTGAGGCTGGAAGCATGAGGCAGCTTGTTGGGTTGTCTGGCTGTTAGCACAGCCCCTTGCTTTTTACCAGAACCAACTTTTAACTGCTTACCATCTGCTCTGGCAAACACAGCTCCCCACAACAACCCTTGCATGGCTTTTTGGGGGGCAGCCCCAAGAAAGCATCCAGATGAAGATATTTATGAAATAAATTCCTTGAGGGAAAGAGACTTTGATCTACAATGGATGTTTCTTGGCATCGGAGGGTGGGAGTGGAAAAAGGTGTTAGGCTGCTGCAAACTTGGTGCTCCTGTCTTTAAGGAGACAGAGCAAAAATGGAGCTCCAGTGACCCTGGTGTGTCAGGCAGCAGCACATTAGCAGGTAGATCAGCCTGGGTGCTGCTGAGATCAAACAATTCATACAGATTGCAGAGAACTGATTTGAATAGTGGGGGTGTGAGACCTGAGCCAGGGGCAGGGTTTTTCAGTGGCTGTTGCCAGGACCCTCACTGCTGCTGAGCCATGTCTGACTTGGATGCAGCAGTGTGGCTGGCCAGCGTAATTTTTCAAAGGACATAACTGTCTTAATGTTTCACTATTTCTTTCTGTATTTGGACATTTTTTTCCTATCAAAAACATCACTGTTTTATTTCCATTTTCCAAAGGCACCAAACAAGTTTTCAAAGTGAAACAAACCTGATTTTTCTTTCCCCTCAGGAAATTTGTTTTCCATCTTTTCAGAAACCAGTTCTCACTAGTCCCTGCTGCTGGGCCTCCCAGTCCTGTGAGAAGGGAGCATCAAATGGGGGCAGGGGCTGATGGGGGGGTGGGGGGAAGCTACTTATAACCTGAGAATGTCTGGGAGCAGTTTTGGGTTCATTGTGCTGTAGTTACCCCACTTACCAAAATGCTATTTTCTAGGGAGAAGGGAGAATTCCATGAGATTGACTTGGATCCTGTATGTAGCTCCCTGGTCCTTGAGACTTTTCATCCAGTGGAGGAATAAGCATCAGCCCTGGAACTCTCTTGAACACCTGCAGTTATTGCTCATAGTTTAACATGTCAGTCCTTCTGCATATGTTGTTTTGTTGGTTTGTTTTGTTGTTTTTTTTTTCCACAGAGGGGTCCAATGACTTGGCCACAGAAGCATGGGAGTAAAAGGCAGAGCCTGTTAGGATGGCAACATCCCTTACATGGGCAGCATGAGATTCAGGACTTGCAAGGCAGAGTTTTGGTAACTCCAGCTTGAAATGCTTTGTGTCTGACTGTTTTGGTTTTTTTTTCCCTGGAATGATAACCCTGGTCAGCAGTTCCTACAAACTTATGACTATGTGGCCTACAATGGAAAGGCTAAAAGGACCAAAAAAAGGTCACAGGGACCTGAAGGAAGCTGCAGACTCTCTGTGTGAGGCCACTCTATATGCAGTCTGGTGCAGATGATGAGCATCTTCCAGTGTTATTTTCCAATGGATGAATACAAACAAGCAGCCAGCCTTGGGCACTGCACCTGCCTGTGAGAGTGTGCATCTCAGCCTGGGCTGCTGCTCCCAGCAGGTCCTCACTGGATCCATGGAACGGGGCACCTCAGAGACCTGCTCCCAGCGATGTCTGGGGCCTGCATTAAGGTAGTGGCCACCTCGCCTTGCTAGCCCCCAACCAAGCAAAGGACAGCTCAGGCTTGTTAATGGCAGCATTTTAACACCCTAAGGCTGTGAGCAATGGTAGTGTCCCATGTGGCACTTGCCAGAGCCTGCCTGTAACTTATACCAGGGTTGACCATATCCTTGATTCTGTCCTGGCAGTAAATGAGAGGTCCAAATCTTTCTGCCCAAATCTATCAGTCTTTCTGCCTGAATCTTTGCATGTCTAAAAAAAGCAGCATGACATCTGTCTTCTTAAAATTATTCTTGATTTGAGATACAGGTTGAACAAGCGTAGCAGAGTCACTCTTGGAAAAGGCAACCTGAAAGGACTTTCCTAGGGAGACACATTCCAAATCTGGAAGTTATGAAGCTGCTACAGCTGTCAATGGGCTTCTAGGAAAAACAACAGGACAACGAGACTGGGCTGACAGCTGAACTGGTACAGGTGATGGAAAGAGATGCTGCCTCATGGGGACTGTGGTGACCACCAGCCTCCAAGGCCATAAAGGTGCAAACTGATGGTAGAGCGAGCTTTGGACAAAGCTGATCTGGGAGCCAAACACACTGGGCTATCTGCTCGTGAGTGCAACTGGATTTTCCATCTGGAAGGCATGATTGTCTGGCCCAGAAGCCAATATGAAGTACAAATTAGATCTGGCTGCTTGTCAGTCTCCCCCTCAGAAAGGGGTAAGGATGGGTTGGTTATATAATATAAACCATTCTCGGTAACTTAGCGGTCCTGAAACAACAAACAAGCAAAAGGGGGGGTGGGGGGGTGGGGGGAGGGAATTGGTTTGCAGAAGAATTCAAAGCCAAAGGATTCAGGCTGAGGAATTCAGTCCATATGATCCAGCAGAGATGTGTGCTGCTATTCCTGTATGTCTTGAAAGGAAACTGCCATCAGATCCCCTGCTATTTTCTGTTCACAGGGCCCTACTGAGGGGCGTGATATTTCAGCCCCCGCGCTCCGATCGTACAGGGACACGTGTGGGCCCCGCCAGGCGCCGGCCCCCAGGCCAGGGGTAGCAGGCAGCTCCTTGGCTGCCTGGGCACAGGAAGCCTCCGTGGGCAACGTGGCCCACGATGGCTCTGCTCCTGTCCCTTGCACCATGGCCTACGTGGGCAGGAGGGGCCTCTGCAAGGTGGGTAGGGAGCAGTGAGCAGTGGTACCCATGAGAGGGGCTCATGCACTTGTCCCCTGCTGTTCCTTCCTACAGTGAAGAACCTTTTTTTTTAATTGCATTGATACTGGCATGTTACAGAGAGGAAAAAAACACCAAAAACCAGCCAACCACAAACAAAAAACCACACCCACCAAAAAACAACAAACAACAAAACAGCCCCAACAAAGAAAACCCCCCCACAAAACCAAGACAATATGTTTTAAGCCACCCTTACAGGCTCACATCCTTAAAGGGGAATGGTAAGGGTGTATTTACTACTTCTTAATCTTCTTGTAGTAGGTGTATGTGTTTTAAACCCTGCTGTTTGTAATCAGCAACAGGCCTCTCAAATTTGAAGCAGGCATCAGTGCTCCAATATTATTTTTAGTCTCATGCACATAAAGTGGATAGCACTGAGATATTCAGAAGGAGGAGAAAGTTGCAGCGCATCAAGTGGTGGTTTCAGCTGCCTGTGGTAAAAATGGGGGACTTGGCTTCTCCAGATGGCTACTGAGTTTTGGGGCCAGAGTGCACACTTCCCCCCCCTTTCTCATCAGGACCTATCACAACAGGTTGTCTTTTTCTGAACTAGCATGAGTCTGAAGTGACTACACTGACATCAATTTGGCAAGGGACAGAAGCAGCAAAGCCTGGGTAGGCTAAACAGGGGTTTTTTTCCATTGACTTTAATGAGTCTCAAGCAAGAGGAATTGGGCAGTTTATCTTTTTCTTGATGCTCTTCTTTGCATGTGCCCTTTGGGTGCTCAGCTTGATGGGGATGCAGTGACTTGATGGAATATTGCATCCCACGCATAAAATAGCCTTGCCAGGGGGACCCCTGGGATGGAAAAGCATCTTTCCATATCCCTTGCAATACTGCTAAAAGGAGGCGAGCCTCGAGTGGCAATTAAAATCCCACCAAGCTTGCAGAGGTTCCCTAGATGTCTGAAGACAGAGATGCCTTTAACAAGGCAGGTTAACCACCCTGTCAGAGGGGTTGACATCAGCTGCTGCAAAAGTGCCAGTGGTAGGAGGGAAAACCCCAGTGGCGGGAGCTGTGCTGCTCTCCGAGACCATCAATCTGCTCTTGGGGATTCACATCTTCCCTGCTCTGCTTTGGCATTGCTCTCCCTCCCACTGGGGTACAGGTATGAGCTGTGGGAAGCTGTGGTGTGGGGGGCAGAGGGCAGGAGCCAGGGCTTTCCCCTATGCAAGGGAAGCAGGGGTGTCACAAAAGGTCATTAGCCCTTGTCTCCCAAATTTCCTCTGTGAGCAGTTTCCAGAGAAATGGAACCAGACCCAGCTCTTCAGATGCTAACCTCCTGGCTGCTGAGACTGTTTTTTGCATTCCAAGGGCGCAGAGCCACTCTGTGTGCTGCTGTTGAGGGGTGAACAAGCTTTGATAAAAGACCAAGTCTTGAAGTCAGAAGAAGCGTTTACCTAAAGTTGTTTTTAATTTCCCGAGCTTGCTGTATCCATTCGCCTTCATTTCTGGACTCCACAACAATCAGTCTTCTGGGGGAGCCTCACTTCACTATTGTTGTTTCACCCAGTGCAGTTGACACTTAAGTCTGAGTTTCCCAATCCTCTCAGCTCTGATTCATTAACTTCAAAGTCTGTCCAAAGCTGCTGCGGGTTCCCCGGCTGCTTTCGTGGGGATCTGCGCCTGCCTCGCCACCCCAGGGTTTGGTTTCTTGTGCCACAGCTCTGCCTGCCTCTGGGGATGCACATGGCATCTGGTTTCCTCTGGGCAGGTCCCTCTGACACCAGGTTTTTTGGATTTTCAGCTTGCCCTACAATGTGTTGACCCCACACCTGGTGCCTAGTTGTCCCAGGTTGCTGGCAGCTTGGGCACAAGCCTGGTCTGCATTGGCCAGAGGTGAAGAGAAAAGGGTTTTCTTAGTGTGTGTAAATAAGTAGTGGAGGATGAATGGGAACCCTGTGCCTGGCAGAGGTGTGAGGGAGGCAGGGGGAGGGTGGTCTTTGGGGTGAGTGCAATAGCCCAGCTGGGCAGCGAGGCTGATGGCATTCAGCAGTAGCTTCTCATAAACTATTTAATGGAAAATCTAAATGCAAATCATTGCTCTGACTTCTCAGTCCCACGCATGCCAATGCACCGTGGCGAGCACCTTGGTGCATGAGTAACTAGCCTGAGCATGCAATGCTTCAGCTTGGCTTTAACACAGAGAAGGATTTTGCTCAGCAAGGGGACATGCAGTTGAGAACAGAGGAGTGACTCCCCAGATCCCCAGTCTTGTGCTGGTGAACGTTGTTTTCCAGGAATAACTGCACCTCACCCTTGGAGATGGCTCTGCTGGTTTCATGCCTGAGACTCTCACCCTTATTTTCCTACTCTTGTGAGGAGGTTTTGAGCCTTCAGTCCAAACACGTCTTTGCTATGGTGACTGCCTTGCACTGCTCTAGCCATGCTGAGAGCTTGTATCAATGGTCTGCACCAGGACTTTTACAGGTTCACCAAAATGACAAGTATTTCCAAACTAGCTCACCTGGCATTAGGGTTATTTCAGCCCTGGGCAAAATTCACCTCCCGGGCTGATGTCTGGATTTTTAGGTCAGCAAGATATGGGGGAACAGTGCTACAAGAGTGGAGGTTTTTTTCTTGTCTTACTTGTTACACCATTGTTCTTATTAATTAGCTTCTCTTTCCTATGCAGGCTATGCAAGAACCAGAAAAGTGAAAAGTCAGCTATTAGAGATGACCATCCAACAGCACCAAATGTGGCCAATTAAAAACCAGCAGCTGGCTGAGAAGAAAAAACTACTGCTGAAAAGAAGTAAAACTTCTCCCCACCCTGAACTTGGTCATGAATTGCTTCTGTAGGGGAAAAAAAGCTCCTTCCTCTACGAAGAACAGTGCAGAGCCAGGTTTGCTCAAAGCCATCCCCCTCACCTTCTGAACAAAAGGTGAGAGCTTAGTTGAGAACAAAAGGGCTGAACTGTGCATCCACCGTTTGCTACCCCCTGCTCTCCTCCGTGGGGGGTGACTGAGGAGGGCACTTGCTCAGCCTTTAAGAAGGGCTGGCCCAAAACTGCAAAACCCAGTTTGCTTCATACTCCCTCCGAACCAATCTCTGCAGGAGCTGCCGGTGGCTGGAATGCAGCTCCGTCCCCTGGTGCAGCCCAGCCCTGCTCGCTTGTTCTCACCCAGCTCCAGGGACAGGTTCCCTCCACTGCTGCTACGTGCAGCTGGGCTGGCTTTGATGGGATGGAGACAACGAGGGGCTCAGGCATTTTAGGGTTATGAAAGTATAAAGCCTCAACTAGATAGATACTCGTAGATTTTCTTCTTCTTTTTCTGCTCTTGCTGTTGTTAAGGCTGGGGGTTTACATTGTGCAGCGAGCCCTTTTGTTTTGAGACCAAGTGATTGAAAACAGTCATGATATTGCTATTGCGTGGACAGGGCATTTTTCCCATGTATTTTCATAATCCTTTTCCCAAAGGAGCAAATGTGTCTTTATTCTACAACTCCACAATGGGTTAGGGCAGCTCCCCGGGCAGGAATTGTTCTTCTCCATAGGCTACTTGATACTTCTTATAAACAACTGCCAAATAAGGTAGGTAATACTCAATATTCCTGACCTGACCAGCCAAGTATTTGTAGCTGCATATCAGCAGAGACAGGGCTGGAGATGTCAGAGGTGAGCCTGTGGTTAAAGACAACAAAATACTGGCTGTTGTGGCTTTTTATTTGTTTTGTTATAGTTCTGTTTGTTTGGGCATTTTTTTTTGTTTTGCTTTGTTTTTAAAGAAAGTCTGTGTAGGGCTGCAATTGGATTCCCCTTAAAAGAAATGCAGGTTTCAGATCTCTGTTGTATCTTAGGCATCACTGACCACTAAGCCAAAGTGTATTTAGTTGAGAATGGAGTTTCACCCATAACGTTATGGGATCTATTTTTAAGTATGTGTCTGCTTGCTTTTTGTCCCTAATAACATGATGTAATTCTCATTCCATGGCATCACTGAGACTTCAAGTCAGAACAGGACCCTGTGGCCCTTGGTGATTCTTGGGATAGGAGGTTTCCATTCCTCTTGGAGGAAGGGCTGCTTGGGCAGATGGGACACTATGGTGGTGTCCCACAGGGACCCTAGACCTTGCCCACCCTGCAGGTTCCTGTGGCAGATGCTGCCAAGTTGCCAGGGAGGTGATGTTACCCTGCTGGGAGCCTGGCAGTCTCTGGGAGACAGAGTAACTGAGGATTAGGAAGGTCCATGGTAAAGAAAGGGGGAAAACCCCTCAAACCAAATATCTCTTTGCCTTAAATAGCCTTTTTTTTTTAATGAGAGTGCTGTGATTGTTACTCATAAGGGCTCTGAAAGCAGATGTGAGTTGTTCTGTTCCCTTATTGTTGCTTCTCTCAGACAGGCCCCTTTGAAATGTCCTGCTCTTGTTGCCTTGTCTAGGAGGGATGTGGCTGCACCAGCCTTGGCCTCTCAGTACTCCTTCTGAGCAGCTAAGGGGTGGTCTGCAGGCCCGTACACTTCCACTTGTAAGAGTCCTCCCCCTGCCTCCAAACCCTCCCGTTCTTTTTCTTTTCCTTCCTTCCTTCCTACCCTCCTCTCATTTGCACTTAGACAACATCTGTTTCCAGATGTTGTTCTTGAGTCTAATAAATGCAGCAAAAGGCCTTGAGATAATATATTTACAATAGCTGGAGATGTTGGTTGCTAGTTAATGGCTCGTTTGAGCACACCAAGACCCCCACGTTTCCTGAGGGGGGGGAATCCCACCAAACAGAAAGAAAAAGAAGTGGAGTGTTTGGGTTGGTTTTTTTTCTCCCCAGTAACTGGCCTGAAAAGGGGAAGGTCTCCTCAGGTAGTTTAGAAGGATATTGGTGGGACTGAGCATGTGGCCATCTCCATGCAGTTGATTTCAACTTCCAGTTAATGACAGGATGGGCATGAGCTTTTTTTTTTCTTCTTTGAAAGGCTCTGCTCAAAGTGAAGTGAGGAAGGCCAGCTGCTATTTTCCACCCCTTTCTCAGTGAAGACCTCCTCTAGGTACCTTGCTGGCTTCTACCATGCACATAGAAGCAAGAGTATCATGCATACCTGGCTCTTCTGGCCTATTGTGTGGAATGGTACTTCCCTGTGGTCAAAAAGGATTTCTGCACTCTTGCAATGAGACCACACTGTGCCCTGTGAGGAATCCCCACCCATCATGCCTCTTTGTGAGCGCTGTGTGTCTGCTGCAGACCAGCACTGGGCAGCCTCTCTGCAAGGCACTTTGCCTGTGTACAAATGCCCCTGAGGAGAGTTAAGTGCTAGTGCCAGCTCCAGCCTGGCAGACCTGGAGGTGTGCATGTTGGTATATAATGTCCAGTGAGTCAGTTGACCCAGTGCCATGTGCTAGATGTGAAGTGCTTGCTTTCTTTGTACAGAGGGTTTTTTCTGTTTTGGGAGGTATGTATTGCTTTGTGTGTGCTCTAGCTTACATTGCATGTTTGCTCTGAGGTCCATAACCACCCCGGAGGACCTGTTAGCAGCAGTGGAAGTCTGGAACAATTCCCTTGTAATAAATGGCAACAATCTCTTTGAGGAGAGGTGTAGCCTCAAGCTCGGCTCGGTGTCACTGGCCAGTGGAATCATTGTCTGACTGCAACTGAGCATCTGCTTCCACTCAACCACTCTCCAGAGTCTTGAACTTGCAGGAGCACTGGGTTCAGGCACCCTTCTCCTCTGAGGCTGCCAGGACACCTGGAGGTTGGGTTGTGCTCTACTCAAGGCATGACTATCTCTGGAGGCAGCTTGTTTGACAAGCAGTGCTGCAGCTCTGAGGTGCACAGTTGGCTCAGGTTCATCATGGAATTGCTCCATTTGTACTGGTGTGGAATGACAGGGCTCCCTAATGTCTCTTGTCAACCTCCTGCACATCTGCAGCTAAGGCTTCTGCATGAAACCCAGCTGAGAGCAGCTCCACAGCCTGCAGCAGCAATTACATACCCCTTAAATGGGCTGATAGCTGGAGAGGGGCTGTCAGGGAGGCAGGAAAAGACACTTAGAAAGTCATTCAAGTGATGTTCTTGTCCAGACAGTAGGATCTGGATCACAAATCAGAGTGAAGGAGCAGAGGGTTTTCCCCACACAGTGTGGGGAAAATAAATGTAGACATGCATTTTTCATTATTTTAAGTGCTTGGGCTGGTACAAAGTAGAAAGAGAGACAGCCTTTGGTTAAACTATGTAAAACACAGGCAAGTAGCTGCAGTCACCAGTAGTTCAACCCTGGCCTTCAAGAAGCATACTTCAGAGCTCTCTAGAATGTCCAGCATCCCAGTTGCCAACTACTATTTCCCTGTGTAGGTCTGCTTTCCAAACACTCTTATCATCAGCCTCAAAGCATCTCCCTTTCTCACTGTCCACTTATTTGTTGTGATGGCAGATGGAAACTTGAGTAACTCCACGGACTGCAGTTTCTTTCTGGAAGAGCTACAGCCTCAAAGACTACTTTTCCTTGGGCAAAGAAATAGGCTGCTGATGAGGGCAGAGCTGAGAAGTGACTGGGAAGGGGTAGGAGACCAGTGTGGCTGTGTCTCCCAAACAAATAGATACCCTGTATGTGCCTGGTCTGAAGGTTGCACAGCTCTTGCTCTGCTCATATGAGAAACTGTTGACAGGCTGCAGCCTAAAGAGGTGTTTTCCAATGCATGCTGGAGCAGCTGTGTGAGTTTAAGTGGTGAGAAGGCAAGAAATCTGCTAAAAGAAACGATTTCCTGAGTCGCAGACGCTGAAACCCTGTTTCAGGAACCAAGAGGCTGTGAAAGGCATGAGGCTGTTCAGAGAATCAGGGCTGTGTGCTACTGGGCCCTCCAAGGGTTTGGTTGAGAAGAACCAGCTTGTGCTTCCTGGAACCTGCTCCCAGAAGGTCTGTTTCTTCCAGCCCCCTGAAACGGAGGCTGGGCAAGAGATGAATGTGAGTTTTCTCCGCCAGTAATTTCCAGCACAGACTGCACGCAAAATCTTCATTTAAAACATGTAAGTGACAGCAAAAGAGCCACGAGGGAGCCAGATTTTAAGAGACCAATTTGCTGCTCAGGTTTTAATGACTGTGCACCGCAGTGGGCTCCGTGCTGCTTCGCCGCTGTGTGCGCTTCAGCGTGAGCTCCAAGGGTGGGCAGGTGGACAGGAGGGGCTCAGCAGAGCCTACGTGTCACCCTGGAGGGTAAAACATCGTATGCGATGCTCGGAAAAATCGGGAGAGGTGGGCCTCTCCCTCGCTCCTGAAGAACAGAAAGAGGCTTTGTTTCCCATATGCGTGGCTCAGAGCTGCCCCACGGCACGGACGGGGGAGACCGCTCCCCGCCAAGGGGGTTCTGCCTGGCGCCCCGTGCCGCTGGGAGAGGAGGAGCTGGCAGAGAGCTCTGCTTCACTAGAGGGCCTCAGCGGATTCATTCCTCTGCATGCACTCGGTGCCCCCCAGGTTCAACAGGTTGTATGCCCAAATCTAGCCCAAGTCCCTTTGCAGTGCAGCTTGCCTGCCCTGGGGTGTCACTCCCTCTCGCCCTTTGCTTGTTGGTTTGGTTTGGGTTTTTCTTTTTTGCAGAGAGCCCTCAGCTGCCAGCTCTCGGTTCTACCTGTTTCCCTCTGATTCTCACCTTGCCTGGCTGCTCTCTTCAAAATACCAGGTAGAAAAAGACCTCCCTGCTGGTGCTTCAGGGCTGCCCTGGGGTCTAACGCGGGGGATGCGACAGCCCATTTGCAGAGTCCCGTCAAGTGCCCTTCGGCTGCGAGGAGGAAAGACAGACGCAGGCTGCTGCGAGCCCAGCCTCAGCTTTCCAATCCCTTTCCTGCCGCTATAAATAACCTCGGGAAGAGTCACTTCAAAGGGAAGGGCTTGCGGCAGAGAGGTGCTTTGGGGACCGAGAGGGACGGGGACGTCCCGCTGCCCGATCCCACCCTGGCGCTTTGCATAAATAAATCAATCATGCGGCGAGGGAGAGGTGGAGAGGGAGGGCGAGCAGAGGAGGTTACTTTGGGAAGCTGCGCAGCGAGCTCATCCCAACCCCGCGGTTCGCTAGGAGTGTGTCATGTTACAGGGGAGCCGCGATCAGCCAGAGCACAGCCTCGTCGGAGCAGCTGAGAATTACCTCTCTCTGATGGGGACTTTTATCTGCGAGCTCCCGGCCAGTCTGCAAAGGAACTAAAACTGGCAGCTTAGAACAAAATCCTACCAGCGAACCAAAAGACTGAAACGCAGGAGGAGAAAAAAAAAAAAAAAAGAAAAAAAAAGAGAAAAATCCCGATCAGATTCCCCCCCCATTCTTTGCTGCAGTTGGATCCTTTTTTTCTGCACCCATTTTATCTGTGGTTTGTTTTTATTTTTTTACGAACCTCCCCATCCACTTCAGTTATTAGCGCTGTCATTTGTTAGCGCTGAGATCCCCGTGGACGCTCTTTTTCTATGCCTTCTGGATAGTGCTTTTTGAGAAGGAGCGAGGCTTTATTTATTCTATTTATTTATTTATTGTTTCTCAGGCCAGGGAGGGAATGTTGGAGGAGAAGAGCTGGAAAGGCGTCGGCGAAGCGGCTTTTGCCAGGGGGTGCGTGGCTCCCCCCAGAAGCGGCGATGGGGAGCGATGCTGCCGGCTGCCTCTGCTGCTGGGCTCGGGGCTGCCCGGCGTCTCCCTGCTCTCGCTGGTGCTCAGCCTCCTGCTGTACTTTCGGACCTCCGATCTTCAGTCCCGCGTGTCCCACTTGGAAGCGGACAGACCCACGCAGCTCCCTGCCTGGCTCTCAGCAGACCAAATGGAGACGGCTATTTTGGGAAGAGTTGACAAACTGCTTGACGAGGTCAGTGTCCTTTCTTTCTGCTTGTACTGTAGATTTGAGGCACGTGCACAGTCGCGTTATCTGTTTGGGGTTTTTTCCCCCCCCCCTCCCATAAAAACTTATTTCTGCACAAGTAATGCTGCTAGGTTGAATTTCCAGTAGCTTCAGGTCCCTCCCACCTCTCAAACCCACCCGGTGCTGGCTTCCCTATGCCCCAGTCCATGCTGCGGCTGAGCTCGGGCACGTTGTGAAGGGGGAAACATCATCTCTGGTCCTGGCAGGGAAGGTAGAGGCTCCAGCTCTCTCCTTTGGGTGACTGGTGACACTTCCTGCTGAAAGACTGAGAGTTTGAGGTTAAACCTGGGAACTCAGTGTGAGTTTGAGTCCCAGGAGAGAGACAGGCAAGGCACACTGAAGCTGGTGGGGCTGCAGGAGGAGGTAACTGCGAACACGCCGATGTCGTGACGAGCTGGCACTGCTGCTGTGCTCGCCCCGTCCGTTTCCACGGTTCCTGGGTTAGGAAAATTAGACAAACAAGCGCTGCCAGGGTAGTTTCTGATAGTGCCAGAGAAACAGTGCAGAGCATATGGCTGCGCTATGCCTGCTTCAGCCCCATCCAAACTCTACCAGAGCCAGCAGACTCTTCCTTTGAGGGTAGGGAGAGCTGCTGCTGAAGAAGCCTGAGCTTCAGCTGGCCAAGAAAGAGAGCCCACAAGTTTAGATTTTCCTTGCTGACACCTTTTTACTTTGCTGTGCTTATCCTGCTGGGAGGTGCCCAGGCTTCTCTGCCCTGGGTGGGATGAGTAGCCTGCAGTATTCCTCCCCTCTTCCGGGCTTTGAAGTGGTTTTGACATATGTCAGGGAGCAGATGGTGGCTCATGTCTCTGAACTCTCTAGACAGGTCCACACTGACCTGTTCCCACAGCTCTGGAGGTTGCTTGAGGCAAAGATTCAGAGCTAAGGCTGTTTTCCACACCCATCTCATTTTCTCTGTTTACTCCAACCTTGCCTTGAGACAGGCTGCAGAGATCCCCGGGGCTAGTCCAAAAACAGTGTCCGAAAAAATCTTGGGTGCTACTCTCATCAAATGAGGCTGAGAATGGAACAATCAGAGAGGTGGCTATTGGAACCAGCCTTGAGGCAGTGCTCCCTGACTCCTGGGGGCAACACAAGGCCCCTCCCAATGCTTTCTAGAAGCAGCAGAGATCTGTGGTGAGAAGTTTAAACCTACAGCTGACGGGCTCAGCTACTGTTAAGGGGTCTTGTGGGAGCAGTCCCTGGATCAGCTGGGGTTTGCAGTCAAAAGCTGTGAACATCGAGTTAGAAAACACCATAGGAGCTGAGGCATGTGGTATGAAATGGACTCTTTGGATGAGGAATAAGGGGGAGACAGGGCCCTTGTGGGCAAAAGTCTGCAGAAAAAAAGCTTTTCTGGGAGGCAAGCATTGCAAGAGGCCCTGTAGTTACACCCTTGTGCAGGGACTGTTTCCCCACTGCCAGGCAGGGTTGATTGTGCAGTGGTCCTCTCCTTGCTGCTGGCACGGGTCCCCTGGGAAGTCACAGTTTATCTCTACCAAGTCATTTGAGACGTGCCACAGGACGCCTCCCGGGAGCAGTGCCCGGGGCCGGATGGCCCCCTGTGTCCTGCTGGTTCTGCTGCCTGCAGCACCTTCCTGCTTTTTTATAGCCCGGCTTACAGAGGAACTGGGGCTCTCTTGGTGCCCGGCAGCACCCCTGCTTTCTGACCAGCCCCTCCTGATCTGCTTGGGGTGCCCCAGCTCCCCTCGCAGACAGTGCAGGGAGAAGCTGTGGGATGGGAACTGCAGCTTGAGTGGCCAGTGCTTGCTCCCGAGTACCACTGGGGCTACCAGCTCCCCACTGCATCACAGCTCTGAGAACAGCTTGGAGAAAGGTGCTGGGGCCCGTGGAGGAACAGGGATACCTCCTTCAGGTGTCCTGTCGCTCTGTAGCTGGGAATGTTGCTGCCCTTGGAGGGAGGAGGGATGTGCCCCCAGAGAGGAGATCTTCCCTGACTCTACTACCTGCTTCAGCTAAGCTCCAAACTTGGCTGCTTCAGACCTCCACAACTCAGCCAGGGGCACTGGCATGGGCCAAGCAGCTCAAGGTGCAGGGTGGGGGTCTGCTGATGAACAGACGGTGGGGTGGCATATAGGGCTTTTGCTTAGGAAAGAAAAATAAATCCTCCTGGTCCTCTTTTTCATTAGGTCTGAAGTGGGGCTAAGTTGGATAGATCTTCCTAACTGTCTGGGGAAGTGTCACCTCTTCAGAGGTCATCATTCACCACTTTTTATGAAGGATAGAGAAAAAACAGGAAGGATACAGGGAGCAGGGAAAGGATAGGAGAATAAAAATGAGGAAAGCAAGAGACAGTTCTGAGCATGACTGTGGGGAGAGGGGCTGCAGCCAGGCTTGCCATGATGGACACGAAAGCAGGATATTAATTTCCCCCTGCTCAGACCCTCGCTGCTTCACAGAGTTTCCTTGTATTTTGACCTTAATGGGTTTCACAGCTGCCAGCTCAGTGTTATCCACCACAACATAAAATAGCAAAGCTTTAAAGAAACTCAGGCTTTGGAAAGAGCTGGTCTGAGATGGGCAGGGGTTTAGGAGGTGGAAGGAGCACAGGATGACATTTCTAGCTATGGTGGATGTGAAGATCAGCTGGAGGAATGTGAGGGAGCAAGGTTTGTAAGAGCTGGTAGGGGAAGAGCCTTAAGGTTGTGCTCAAAACCCATAGTGTTCTGTTCTCTGAGCTGGAACATGTGGTGCCCTCCAGACTGTGTCATATTTGTGTTCCAGGTGTGCCCCAGAGGTTTCCCAGAGGTTCCTGCTGCCTCCCCGGGGCACAGGTTAGGGATGTGTTGGACAAACCTCCTGCCCTAGGAAAACCCTCTGATTATTACCCCATTTTAGTAATTCAGATGGGTAGTGATGAAGTGGGTAGAAGGAGCCCAAAATGAATTTAAAAATATTTTTGAGCCTTGGGAGAGCTGCTGAAAGGATCAGTTACACAAGTTGTGTTCTCCTCTATGCCTTCAGTGGCAACTGTGAATGAGGAAACCAACAGGAAAAGGCAACAACAGGTCAACTCATGGCTCTGGGACTGGTGTTACCAGCAGGACTTTGGGTTTTTTGACCATGGGCTTCTGTATGAGACACCTGCACTGCTGGTGGAAGGAGGGATGCACCTGTCTCAGAGGGGGAAAAAAGATTTTGTGGCAGGAGTTAGCAGTGCTCACTGATGGGGTTTAAAGTAGATACAAAAGGGGAAGGGGAGTTAACTGGACCTGTTGGGAATAAGCCCAAGAGAAGCATGCCAGGGCTTGAAGGATAGTGGACTAGTGAGGACTCTTGCTCTGCCATTTCTCACGAGAGGAGGGAGAGATGTTTAGAAGCCATGGAAGCACCTGAGAAGGGTCTGATAGGAAACGGGGGCCCACACTCCAAAGAGGAACCATTAGCTCATCTGAAGTGCATCTATTCCAGTGCATGCAGGATGAGCAACAAACAGGGGAGCTTGAAGCCATGATGCAGCAGGAAAGCTGTGACTTAGTGCTGATTACAGGAATGTGGTGGGATGCCTCACATGACTGGAGTGCCACACTTGATGGCTACCAGCTCTTCAGCAGGGACAGACAGGGAAGAAGAGGCAGTGGAGTGGACCCGTGTGTTAGAGAATGTTAGGAGAGCTCAGAAATCAAGTGATGATGGGATTGAGAGTGTTTGGATTGGGTTAAGGGTCAATAAAGCTCGTATCACTGTGGGAGTCTGCTGTAGACCTCCCAACCACAGCAGTGAGGTGGAAGAAACTTTCTATAAGCAGCTGGGAGACATCTCACAGTCACTTGCCATTGTTCTTGTGGGGGACTTTAACTTCCCAGGTGTCTGCTGGGAATACAACATAGCAGAGGGAGAAAACTTCCTCACACAGCCGGTGAGCCCACCAGAGAAGGTGCCTTTCTGGACCTGCTGCTTGTGAACAGGGAAGAACTGGTCTCTTCTCACGGGTCATTAGTGATAGAACAAGAGGGGATGGATTCCAGCTGAGCCAGGGGAGGGTCAGACTGGGCATCAGGGAGAATTTTTTCACTGAAATAGTATCCAGAACCTGGCACAGGCTGCCCAGGGAGGGGGTTGAGTCCCCATCTCTGGATGTGTTTAAGGGTCATTTGGATGTGGTTTTGAGGGATATGGTTTACTTTGTAAAGTAGGCCTAATGGTTGGACCGGATGATCCCAAGGGTCTTTTCCAACCTGAATGATGCTATGATTCTACCAGACACAAACTAAGTTTTCCCACAAAAATGCCTGTGCAGAATGGGCCAGAAACAAGTGGTTCAGAGAGAACTTTAGCTCCACATAGTAATTCCTCTGCATTTATGGGACATCATAAAATCATACAAAGAGCATGAATAAGCTCACTACAGGTATTTTCAGGAGAGGCAAAGCTTTCCAAAGACAAACACTTTCCCATGCTGGGTACCATTTGGTACTATTTTATTTGCCAAAAGCTCATCAGGGTGGAGAGTAAGAGGGATTCAGTGCTGCTGCTGGGAAAAAGCCCCAGAATTTGTGTGCTTGTAGAGAGAAAAGTGTGTGTGACACAACAGCAGTTACCTGTAAAGCTTGTGGGGAAGGTCTGCTGCCCTTCTGCACCACGAGGGGTACGCTCAGCCTCTTAGGGGCTCATGTTGAAGGGTTTTGTTGTGCTTTTAGTACTGCTGCAGGGGTTCTGGGGATGTAAGGAGGGAACACGGATCCTCAGTGTTTTCCCAATAGCCTCATTTTCCTGGGACTCTTTCCTTACCTGCAAAGGAGGGACACCTCAAAATTCCCCATCCCTCCTGACTTAAAACCTTTTTTTTTTATTTTTCCCCCATTTTTCTTCAGTATTTCCTAGCACACTGCTGAATTCTGGTTCCCAGGGTCAGAGAGATTGCTCTTAAGCACCCCCTACCTCGATTTTTATCGTGGTGTTTTCCACCCCAAAAGTCATGACATTTTTTTTTCCCCTCTGGTTTCTTTAGTAGCCAAGTGCTTTTTCCTTTCAGCTGCTTGCAATTCTTGAACCTGGATGGTGTTATTTCCAAGCTTCTTGCTCCACCTGGGAGGGCTCGCTGCTTGCTTTTGCTCTATGCCACGTGGTCCTGTGATTCCAGGAGCTGGGCCTTTAAGAAAAAGCAGCGAAATTGGAGATAAACCAATAAGAGTTAACAAAACCACCCGCCCTTGAAATCCTCCTGATGGTTGTAATAGATTATCTATTTGAGATGTGTTTCTTTTAGCTGTTGGAGATAGTGGTGGGAAATGATTTCACTGCCCCGGGTGACTGCAAACAGCCACGTCTGCTAAAGAGCTATTAATCTGCCCCTTTGAAGAAGTGCCCTCTCTGTCATTTAATCTCAAATGCCATCCAAAATAGACAGGCACATGCCAGTTTTAGGAGGCCACAGTCCTTCAGTGTCAGAAGAGGTCTGGTGTTTTCACTGCTATATCCTCCCAGGCCAGTCCTGTCTTGTCATGATAGTGGCGAGTTGAAAACCCACTGGAAAAGCCCATCTGGGCTTCACTGCCTCTTCCCAGCATGAGCTTCAGCCCAACCCTCCTGGCCTTGTCCTCTTGCAGACAGAGGGCTTTTCCCTTTCCTCTGCCCTCAGCAATGTGCAGTGGCTCTCTGAAGACACAGAGGTGCACAGCCCTCGTGGAAGAGCCATTCAAAGGCAAAGGTTTTTCAGACACTTTAGTATGTGCAGCCTTTATGTCACCAGAACACGTGACAGGCTGAACTGAGGAGCCAGTCCTCCCTGTAAGTTTTCAGCATTTCTGAACTGAGGAGCCAGTCCTCCCTGTAAGTTTTCAGCATTTCTGAACTGAGGAGCCAGTCCTCCCTGTAAGTTTTCAGCATTTCTGCCAGGTTGAGAAACAGCCAGTGGCTGCTCTGATGTTTCGTGCTTGGGGTGTCTCGGGTGAAAAAGCAAACCCTAGATCCCAGAAAGAAGGCTGCAAACAGCAGGTCTCCAGAGACCACATTCTTTCATTTTGCTTACAGAAGTCATCCTTGCCCTGAACTTGGTTTTCTGCTGTTCTTGGAAAGGTCAGATTTAGAGGAGAGCCCTTTCTTTTTGCTCTCCTGAGCAAAGCCCCCTTCTGTTGGATCAGGCGGTGTTTTGCATAGTACTGAGGAAGGATGCAGAAAAGGCTGGGTATTCATTGTGTTTTGCCATCTCAACCTAAAGTTGAACTGAGGTCTCCAGAAGCCAAAGAGTTTTTTTTTCTGTTGCAGTCCATGTTTGTTTAACAGAATGTGCAGGAAACTGAACTCCAGGCGCTTCCGAACTCCTGGTGGGTTTTGCCTCCCCCTGAAGGGGAGCAATCCCATGGCACCACTGCCCTTTGCACTCCCCGGGGATGTGCAGAGCTCCCGGACTCCAGTGAGGTGCTGGGATGGTCAGGGCTGGCGAAAATGCCCAGTGCTGGTGAGTGCCCGATGGCTGCCCTGTGCTGGTGCTTGAGCCAGCCCTGCCTAGCAGCACCCACACCCCTCACGAGAGGCCCCATCCTTGGGCAGGATATTTCAGTTGTCCCAGGTGTTTCCAGTCCCCTGTCTCTGCAGATAAAGCTGGGGGGAAATGCTGTGGCTCCTGTTCCTCTCCGGGTCACACTCGAGTCCTGCTGGGTCATCACTTCCCCGAGGAGTCCTGCTATGCTACTCCTTTCTCTTTGCCCTCTTCCCTAACCCTTGCTGCTTAGGAAATAACTTTTTGCTTCTGTCTGTGTGAACCATCACCCCCTCCCACTTTGCTACACCCTATTCCCAAATGTGGGAACCCCACCCAAAAGTGCCAGTCTCCTGTTCAGACACTTTGGTTGGCACGTGTGTAGGTGGAAGGGAGAACGCACGTGTCTGCAGCCCGGCCTGAGCGGGCAAAGAAAGGCTCTGCTGTCCTTTCTGTGCCTGTGTTTGACCATCAGCACAGTGTTGGAAGGAAGGCAGTGCTGCAGAGTAGAGCCATCTGGGGTGGCAGCTAGATGGGAATGTGCCCAAAAGCAGAGATTCACATGTCTGTGCTTTTCAACTCAGAAGGGTAAACACAGATAAAATGCCATATGGGAGCCAGCAATTCTCCTTGTGTGAAACCCTCTCCTCACCCTGGTATCAAATCAAATTGCTATCAAAACATTTCAGTCTACCATGTAAAAGAAACCCAAACCTCTGAAATGATTCAACTTCTGGTCAGTCACAACAACCATTACTGATTTTGACTTGCAATATGGAAACCAGCCCTTTCAAAGTGAGAAATGGAAGTGTTCCAGCCAGTCCTGGCTTCCTTTATCCCAGGCAGAAATACATTGCTTTATTCATTTATATATATATTTTCCCCTGTAAAAGAAGTTTTCCCCAAACTGATGCCTTCTTGTAGAAAGGTGCTCACTTATTTGTGAAACTCAAGTCATTTCTATGTGATCATGGGCAGGGCCTTCTGTCGAGTCCAACATAAGACTCCATTTGAAATGTTGGTCCCAATTATGAAGTAGGTTGGACAATGAAGAAGGTGCAACAGTTGGGCTTGACTGTTGGGAGTGACTCCTTAGCACAAGCACTCCAGCAGCTCAGACTTCTGAAATCATTAACTCAATGCAGTTCACAGGAATTAATGAATAACTTATTTAGATTGATTTGAATTTTCTTCACTAAATCACAGTTATTTTAATAAAGTCTAGGAGGAATGGTGTCAGTGCTGTCCTTAAAGCACATTTGGCGGAGAACATGTGTCAATTTTAATGTCAGAGAGAAGGAAGATGTGGTGGCCTCATCAGGAAGGCTCTTTTGCCCCTTTAAGAGATACACAGGTGGGGTCAGGGAGCAGGAGACCTCCATGATGTCACCATTAGAAATCCAAACTAAATGGAAGTTAACATTTTGACATGCATCCACCTTGTGGAAGCTCTTGATAGGTTTTGTCTTGTGCTGCACTTGGAGGAAAAATTAAACTTCAAAGCCTCTGAAGGTTTTTGGAAATGCTGTTGCTCTTTTCAGGACACCTTCAGCTGCAATTTTTCAGCAGGATCTGTTCAGATGTCTCCATGAGCACAGTGAGTCTGCTGCAGGCACAGAGAGTACTTGCTTCAGATCTCTACTTTTCATCTGCTGAGTGGCTCTTCTGAGAAACATGGCTTTCTCATGAGGGCACAGTCACCTCTTTATTTGCTGGCTCTTGATTTTGTAATGCCTGTCAGGAGGACCACATTTGGAGACCATTATGAAACTGCCTCAGCCTGCTTCCAATCAAAGCCCACATTTCTAGTTACAGACTATGAACTTTAATGACTTTCCTCATTCCCAAAATGTTCTGCTCTGTTTCTCCCATCTCTACTTAGGCAGTGGGACCCAGTCTCGCTTCTCCAAGAATTTGAGGCTTTGGTTTCAAGGGTATTAATGAATCTTTTTGCTCCTTCTCCTCCCTTGGCAGAAATTGAAGTTCCACTTGCCAAGACATCGCGAAGTTCGGGAGACGTCCCAGCGCTGCAGCTGCCCGGCAGGTAGGGTGGGGTCTGGGGCTCTGGGGGGGTCCTGGTTCATCTGCATCTCCTTGAAAGCCTTTTTGATGCCATGTGGTACACGAATGCAGAGTTATGCATATAGCAGTTTGCTTGAGGGTTAGGAAATCAGCGCGGAGATGTAATGAGTCAGGTACACGTGTCACTACTAACTCCACATATGTCAAGCAGCACCAAGAAAAGTCATTTCAGGTAGACATTTGGATAGACAGCTACGTTTAGAGGGCAAGCGTTCCCATGCAGCTTAAACAGCAGTGTTCAGGTGGGTTGAATGGCTCTTGGGAGGCACATCTTATTTGGTTGCTTGGAGAAGGCCTGAGACACGTTGGTTAGACCCAACACCAGAGCTGAACAGCTAAATTTTGGTGAGCCAGAATGCCTGTGGGGTGAGAAGATTAGAATTCCTTGGTGTTATACAACTATCCAAGGCATCTTGCAGAATAACAGCCCTCTGGTAGAAGCAGCCATCTACAAGGGGCTTGAATGAAGTGGTCACTCAAGGTCCTGCTCATATAGCATGCAGAAATATTATGGGATTGCTTAATTGCATTATGTTTTTAATCATTCTAATATCAAAAGGCTCTTTGAGACATTTTCTGAAGTGGTTTCAATACAATAAGTGACAAATTGCTATGGAAAAAAACATTTGTGAATGGCATCTCATTCCATTGCTATGAATAATTCAGCTTTCCTCATTGTCTTTTGATGCATTTTACTGTGCAGAAAAAAAATAAAAATAAAGTGCCAGATACCACTCACATCCAAAGTCAGAGCTTTGGGAGAATTTGAATGTGTGTATCCAAACTGAGTAGCTGAAGCTCGTCTTGAAAAGAAAGAGGCAGGGGAAATTGTGCCTGGATGAGCATCTGAAGTGAAGACACTTCAATTTTCTGTGCTCTCTCTTTTGGTTCTTTTTGGTGACCAGTGTGAGGTGTTTGACAATGACCGGTGGTTATGCATATTGAAGTATATTTAAGTATGGTCAACAGTGGGATAATGGTGGATGAAATGATGAAGGAGGCTCTCTTTGATGTAGGTAATGTTGTGTCCAAATCGGCATAGTTAGACCTATGTACAGACTGAGGATGTACAGTCTCTTGTCAGACAAAAATGGATTTGTAAGGTAGCAGCCTGTAAAAGCAAGAGGTAAAGACATACTGGTTTGTGATGGAAAAGAGCTAAAATCCAGGACCAGACTTGCAGAACATTGAAAAATACCTGATTTGACTAGTCCAGACCAGGACGATTGGATTCTTTAGTCCCCCCCCCAAAAAAAACAACAAACGACCAAAAACAACGAAACCAGAAACAATTTTGATTTAAATTTAAAAGACAGTACAAATGAATTGTTCTCCAAGTATCACTTTTCCAAAGATCAGTTCAAAACCGAGTTCAACTGTTTTTAAATTTCAACCTTTTCCCTTCAATGGAAATACAAATCATAGCACTACTCCATTTTCACGTTCCTGCCTAGACTTGACATAGAAATGCCATAAAAACCACAGGAATGAATATCCTCCTGGTGTTTCTGAGCCAGCTTGGAGGAGGATACTTAGAACTTGAATTTAGAGCAGAGAAAAAAAATATTAACTGGGTTTTGTAGCCACATGAATGTGACCCCTGCCTCCTGTGTGTGGCAGATGAATGGCCCAGACATGACAGCATCCAGGGGGTGCTGCTTGGCTGTGGATACCCACGTGCCCTTTGAAGCCTTGGCAGCAGTGGGTGCTGGATTTATTGTAGCATTCTGATACCTGCTCGTTCCGTTGGACTCGTGGCATTTCTGGAGACCAGCTTTGATTCAGAGCAGCAATCACGAGACCCTCACAGAGGTTCAGGCTTCCTTTTTACCTGTGAAATCCGCTTGTCTTTGTGAAAAAATCTAGCAGCACAGAAACTGTAAACATTTCTGCCACCCTGCTGGCTCACCCATTGAGGGAAGTGAAGCTGTGGTCCCAAGGTGGTGATGTGGCAGGTGAAGTGGTTGGCTTTGAGCCACAGAGGAATGAAGGCATCTTCAGCCAGCCATGGTCTCATCTCAGACCCTGTGCTCTGGGGTGTTTCCAATTGCTCTCCAGGCTCTCTCACCCAAAAGAAATGTTTATCAGAATCACAGAATGATTTGGCTGGAAGAGACCTTCAAGATCATCAAGTCCAGCCATTAACCCTACACTGCCAGGGTCCCTAAACCATGTCCCCCAGTACCATATCTATGTGACTCTTAAACACCTCTAGGGATGGGGATTCAACCACCTCCCTGGGCAGCCCATTCCAATGCCTAACCACCCTCTCTGTAAAGAAATTCTTCATGATATCCAACCTAAATTTCCCCTGGCGCAACTTGAAGCCATTGCCCCTCATCCTGTCATCTTTAACTAGGGCGAAGATGTCAACCCCCACCTCCCTACAACTTCCCTTCAGGTAGTTGTAGAGAGCAATAAGGTACCCCCTGAGCTTCCTCTTCTCCAGACTAAACAATCCCAGCTCCCTTAGCCTATCCTCATAGCAGAAACTCTCCAGACCTTTCCCCATCTTTGTTGCCCTTCTCTGAACCCGTTCCAGTATCTCAACATCGTTCCTGTAATGAGGGGCCCAAAACTGGACACAGTGCTCAAGGTGAGGCCTCACCAATGTCGAGTACAGGGGTAGAATCACCTCCCTGCTCCTGCTGGCCACACTGTTCTTGATGCATGCCAGGATGCTGTTGGCCTTCTTGGCTGCTTGGGCACACTGCTGGCTCATATCCAGTCGGCCGTCCACCAGCACCCCCAAGTCCTTCTCCGAAGTGCAGCTTTCCAGCCACTTCTCCCCAAGTCTGTAATGCTGCAGGGGGTTGTTATGACCAAAATGCAGGACCCTGCACTTGGTCTTATTGAACCTCATGCAGTTAGTTTCAGCCCATCGCTCCAGCCTGGCCAGATCCCTCTGCAGAGCATCAGAAGTGACACTGGAGTTCATCCCTAACTGGGAGCCAGGGCCCTGTCTGGCAGACAGGGGAAAAGGAAGAGATCGTTTGCTGACCCTTTCAGTACGGATGTGGAGGTCCCGGGCAGGGTCACCTGTTGCTGTAGAAGAGCTTCAGGCCATGTGGTTTGGAAAAGCCAGGAACAGGGGAGTAAGAAGGGTGTGAAGGGTGTGACTGCACCGCGCCTGCCCGAGTGCACGCGATAAGGAAGAACGTGGTCAGGAAAACAGCACAGATGTATTTATAGCAAACGATAAGGAAATGAAAGTTTCCTTTGGCTGGGAAGCTGGGCCTTGGATCACTTGTGCTGGCACCGGGCGTGACTACCTGGGGGTGAGCTGTTGCTCCTCTCCGAGCTCAGAGGCTGCAGGGGGCTTCTCCAGCAGTGTCTCGGAGCAGAGGGCACAACGCAAGGTTGGCACAAGCTATTTGAGTAGGTCACTCAGTTCCCTTTGTCCAGTGGATAGCTTGTGTCATTTCTCCTGTCGCTGCTGTCTGCTAGCCTGGTCTGGAATGGCTCCATGCAAGGGCTGGGAAATGGCCCTGAAGCCTCAATGGCAGCAAAGGCTGCACTCAGCTATTCACCAACCCCAGACCCTACACCATGCCTGGGCCAAGTGTGGATGGGGAGCTCAGCACAAGGTTTTGATTTGAGGTGAGATTTGAGGAGCTTTTCTGGGGCTGAGAAGATGCTTGTAGGACCATGGGTCTGATTTCTAGGAGTGAGCCTCCCCTCATGAGTTTTGCTCAGATGAAGGAAAAGTTTATTTTTCACATAGAATCTGAGTGTGACTGAGAGTTCAAGAAAGCTACCTGAGGTTGGAAGATCCTCTGTGGGTCAACTGACCTCCCTTGATTTCTGCCACGTAATAAAATACTGTGGAGGGAAAAGCATTGTGTTTGAGGTTGACAGTGAAAACCTAAGCTTTCCTGGTCTAATCCAGACCCTGTCTGCCTCAACAGTCTCAAACAGCCAGGGATTACCACCAAACCCCCTCCCACAGGCTTCCTGGAGGAGGTGGGAGCTTGTGTATTTTACATACTGTGACTCTTTTTATTAGATCTTTCCCATCTTTAGCTCTTCAGCTCCTATTTTCACTGTCCCCATGTGGCTGGTTTTTATTCTGTTGACTCTTTGCTTCAGTCTTCAATATCCTTAAAAAAAAAAAAAAAAAGAAAAAAAAGAAGGCAAAAGAGAAAAAGAAAGAAAGTAAAAAAAAAAGCTGGCTCCTTTTCTCCTGCCCCCGCAATAGTTGTTTTGGTCCAGTTTCTCATTGGGCAGGGTGGGAGCCTGCAGTGCTGGAGGTGGAGAGAAGCCCAATGGCTTTTCCATCTCTCCCCGTGGCAGAGGAGGGAGCTGGGCTGTGGAAGAGGCAGCTCTGACCCAGTGAGCTCCCAGGCCTGATGGTCAGAGGGAGGTTGTACGTCCCTGTCACAAGCAAGCAAATGTGCCTTCTGCTGGGACAGGGGCTTGGAGGCTGGTGTGGGGCATCTGCAAGGATTTTGCCCCGGCCAGGACCTGAGGTCCTCTCTGGAATATCGAGGCTTTGCAAGAGAACTTCTCCTTGTACAAAACCTACCCATGTCCCATGCCTGTCCTGGCCCAGAGTGCAGGGAAAGGCACCTGGCCACTCTCTTCAGCCCTGACTGACCTTACAGGAGTAACTCAGAAACCTTGCTGCTGTTTCCATCTTCCCAAGAGAGTGAAGGTGCAATGGTGGCCCCAGCTGCACCCAGGGGCTGTGGGCCACATGGTGTGCACAGTCAGTCCAGGTGTCCTGCACCCCCTCCAGGGTACATCCTGAGCTGGCTGGACCTCTGGCACAGCAGCAGCTGCTGGAAGAGGCCAGCAAGAAACAGTGCAGGGCTACAGTGGGGCTTTGGCTCCCACCCAGGATGTGTCACCCAGAGTTAGGAGGCCCAGCTGGTGGGAGGTGAAAGGATTTCTCACGTCCTGAGCCCTGCCAGGCCCCACAGAGGGAGGAAGGAATTGTTGGGAAGGGCAGGACCAGGGCTGTCAGACCAGAGAGTAGTGGGAATGGCTGTAGCAGGGGCAGATGCCTTGGTAGTGCAGGCTGCTGAGCCCCAGCCCTGCAGCACCCAGGCAGGATATTGGATGCATTCATTTCTCCCTTGGGTTTCTTATCTCCTCCCCAAACACCTCTAGGCAGCTGAGAGAAAGAGGGGCTCAATGTCCCAGTCCCACCCGCCCCTGGTCAGAGTGCTCTGCCTCTCACCAGGTTGTTTCCATGTTTTTTCTGTTTTCTTGCTGTCATTTTTATCACCATTGTTTTTCAGCTTGCTGGGTCTGCTTGGGCAGATCTGAGGGCTCCTGTAATATTAAAAGCATTGGTGAGCCCCAAGAGCTAGAGAAGGTGTTTGGGATCCCTGGTGCGGGGTGAGCAGGTAGAAAGGCTGCTCACTCTAAATGCCAGCAGCCACAAGCTCTGTCATTGACCCTGGCTCAGAGCCAAGAGGGATGTGAGGTGGGAGTGTGTGGTGAAGCACCCATACCTGTGACCCTCCTGCCAGGAGGTGCACTGAACTAGTTGAAATGCCACAGTCTGTGTTTGGCCCCTTTTCAGGACAATAAATCATCATGTTTTTCTATGCTGACTATGCAAAGAAAAGGTGCTTTCTGCTTTAAAAGTGCCTAAAATGCAGCACTTTGACCACCTCTAACCAAAAATATCAGGGGAAAAAGGACATCTGCCTTATGCAGCCGCTCCTTGCCAAAAGAATTGCCCTTCTCTCTTGGATGTGCTGGCAAAGCACTCGTGTCTGGGCTGGCTGGATCACTGAGCTGCAGAGGGAGCAGTGCCTGGGCTGCTGCACAGGGGCAGCCAGAGCAGCCGTTGCCCTGTCAGAAGATGTAGTTGGCTCGCATGGCAGCCCCACAGCACAGCCCTCCTGGAAGAGAAATTGCAGCAGAATTATTGCTTAAATACTCCCCGGTAAGAAATCTCTCTGGGAATTCTATTATTTTCCGCAGTTTAAACACGTTCCCAACCCCCTCCACATTTTTTTGGGCCCTCCAGAGTATACACACAGTTCAGCCTCGAAGGTTGCTCGTGCATCCTGGCCTGCTGACTCTATTTTGGGTTGGGGTTTGTTTGGTTTAGACAGACTGTTGTTTTGTTTGTTTTGAAGATGCAAGCCACACCATGAATTCCATGGATTCTGTGAGCAGTTATGAATAGATGGGGATGAACAATTTGGGAGAAAAACCAAACAGTTTATTTAGTTGCTCAACTCTCTTTCTCCGACCATGTAGGCAGCTCTTATCCAGCTGCCCGGAGCAGCTCGGGGAGTCGCCCCCTCCACGTTTCTTGTCACCTGGGGGCACCACAGCTGTGGCTGAGGGAGCAAGGGTGCTCCTTGTGCTCCTAAGCATTTGGGATTTACACTGACTATTATAAAGGAGTATTTATTTTATTTGAATGAACCTGCTGTTGTTGCCATGATACAGACCAGGAGGACTGCTGTAAGTCATTGATGGAGCTGCAAATTCTACCTGGGCTGAAAAATATGCTCGTGCACATCCCTGTGGTGCTACCATTCCCAGAGGTTTAGGAAGGGATAAACCTTTGCCTTTCCCTTTTCGGACAAAGTATGGTTAGAATCAGTCACTGCCTTAAAAAGGGCAGGTGCTGAGGCATGATAATGGGTACAGGTGCTCTGCACAAGGCTGACCTGTTTATTTACACCCCTCTGCTTGTTCGTGTAATTCCCTCTCGCCTTGTTCAGACCTGTCCCCTGGACACCCCAGAACTCTGCTTTTTATGTGCTTTATTATTTTAACTTTAATGCTTTAAGCTTTTATTTATTTATTTAAAAACTGTCTGGAGGGTGGAAGGAAATTCCCCTGAACACACAGAATTGCTGTAAGTCTCTTTCTCCGGCGGCTGAGCTTTCCCTAAAGGTGCAAACAGTTGAACATTTGTGTCCAGGTGTGCACGCGCCCTGGTGGCACCAAGCGTTAGCTTCAGTGCTGATTGTGTATTGTATTCCAGCCCCAGATGAGCTTTGGCTGTTCAGTATGGCCGTCGTCCATCCAAAACCAGGGCTAAACCAATCTCTTCCTCAGACGAGTATGATGCAGAGAAAGATGTTGATGATTAAATGCACGGGAGAGACAGATTTTGGAGGGAGGAGGGGATGTGCAGTGCCGTGTGGGAGCAGATACTTGCCAGGGTGGGCTGCAGCCCAAAGCACAGATTGGTGCAGGAGGAAAGCGTTGTGGCTGTGCTGATCCATACCAGCTAACGGTCCTGCTGTGACCTTTGCTGTCCTGGCTGGACCATGTCCAAACGACAGGTCCAGTAACTAATGGCACCCCGCATGCAGACCAGGGCCCAGTGGGCTGCCTTGGGGGGCACCCAGGGATGCATGTCGAGGGCTGCAGTTAGGGAGCTTCTGCATAGCTGATGTGCCTGCGTACAGATGTTCCTAGCAGCGTTTACACCATCGCGTGCCTGTGCTTACAACGTATATACGGTACATATGGGCATAAATCAGCGCCTTGACAAAGCAAGGCAAAACCATCCCAGCTGGCTGGGGAGACGCGGAGAGCGCGCTGCGCTGCTACTGTATGGCCATGGCTTTGCCTCAGCGCGCGTGCTACCAGGGCGGAGGATCTCCCTGGGCCCAGGCTGCGTGCACATGGCCGGGCTGGTTTGCGTCAGCCGCTGACGCACGTCCGGGCCTCGCGACACGGGTCTCGCGTGTGCTGTCCGTCCCGGCGGCTCTGCGGCGGCTGGAGGAATGAGGGCGAGTCACACCGGCCTCCAGACTCGACAGCGGGGCGCGGCGCCCGGCACCAGCCGGGCCTTGCGCAAAGCGTGGGCGCCCGCCAGCCGGCCCAGAGCACCGAAAATACCCAGGGTGGGCCGAGGGGGATGGCGCGGGCATCAAGCGGCTGGGTTCCGTGCTGTTTGCCAGGGGACTAATGTTAGCTGCCACTGCGCGCTCGAGGGCAACGAGGAGGTAAAATGCAGGCTGCTGTGCCCAGCCAGTGGCAGGGATGGGACTCCATTTGGCATCGCTGGGGTGAGCAGAGAGTGAGGCTTTGCTACGGGGGAGGCCCGGGAGGAGCCCACCTCTCTGGGGTGTCAGGTTTTGGGGTGGTGATACCCAACTCGCTCTTGGCCCTTCCGGACATCTGCCTGTGCCGTCACCCTGTGGGCACCATGAGCCAGGCTGATCCGCCGGTGCCCAAAGGGTGTCCCAGGGTACGGATCAACAGGAAGAGCCGAGGGACGGTTTCCTCCCCCTGGATCGACTTTCAGCGCCCGTGCCAGGCTGGGGCCACAGGTAGGGCTGATGGGATGGGGGAGAGGCAGAGGTTTAAAAAGGAGAGGTTGCATCATGTGAGGCTGGGCAGCTTCAGGAGGCAGAAACCTCATCTGTTAAACACATACCACCCACCCCCCCTCTCTTCCCCCCCCCACTGCCGGGGAACATTCAATCCTCTCTTTGATGGACATCCAAGAAAATACTTCTTCCACATCCTAAACTTGTTAGCACCAGTTAATCATCTTAACCTTCTTCCCCTCCGAAAACACACTCCGATGAGTTTCCCATTGCTGGCAGCTGTTAAAGATGCAGCGACGCTTTCAGCGCCGGCCTTTGCAGGCGAGCGTACGGCCATTTGTTATTAAACACCCAGCTGCCTCCCAGGTGGGAGAGCACAACTCCATGTCTCCTGCTTGAAACCGTTCCAGAGCCACTGTCCAGTGAGTCACTTGGAAGTGGATGCACAGAGCTCTCCCCTTCAAGGAGCTGGACCAGGTCTCTGCCCCTCTGCATGCCTCCTCTTTGACAGTCATAAGCATTGTGAACTGTAAGCCTTGGAAAATACTTGCCTGTATTGGAATGATGCTCCAGTGCAGCCCAGATTAATGTGTCAAAATGCCAGTGGCCTCAGGATTGGAGGGTTGTGCTCACATGTGGGGTCTGTGCCAGACAGCCGGTGAGGGGGCTGTGATGTGGCACTGCTCACTGGGCACCCCCTCTTCATTTCATCTGGTTGCTTCCTCTGCTAGCTGGAAATCTCCTTGTTGCCCGGTGCATGCCTCTGATGTGTCTCCCCCCAAATAAGGTTGTGTTTCAGATAGGGGAAAGGTCCCTCCTTGACGTATCCATGTGCTCTGCAGCGCCTGTAGCTCTGATGTGCTCTTTGGTACTCTCCACCTCTTGCACGTATGGGTTTGGGAGGCAGACAGCTCCTTGGACTAATCCATCCCCTTGCTCCCCAGACCAGGGCCGAGGTCATTCCTGCTCCACTCACCCATCCTGTTCCAACCTGGCTGCTGAGGCTCAGTGTCTGTTTCTTCCTTGTGCAGTGTCTTGGGTGATCAGCATCGCAGCGGACTGTGAGAGCAGGAGGTAATTAAATCAGCATATTCCCCAGGGGGTGGCTGATTAACAGCACATTTTCCCCATGCTAGGGGGCTGAGACACACACGGGCAGTATCAATCCATGGCTTGCCTCACTGCTCTCCCTTAGGATGTCTGGGTTTTCATTTTTCCTTTGCTTTTTTTATCTTGCTTTCAAAGAGAAGATGAAGATTGTATCAACTGAAATGGAATCTGAACTGACAGAGCTTTGTGAGAGGGACTTGTTTATTATGATTTGGTGTTGCTCCGGGCAGCGTGCACGCTATGCTGGGGACCACCCAGCGATCCCAGCCACTCCAGGCTCCTCCTGTGCAGCTCAGCCAGCAGCAGGTAGAGGACCGTGGGGCTTTGGGCCATCCTCTGCCTTTGGGAGGGGGTCTTCCTGAGGCCAAACTCCAAAGTAGGATCTGGCACTGGGTGGGCACAGCCAGATCCCAGTGGCTGCTCGTTGCTTTTCCTCCTCCTCCTCTATCCTAAGCCGCAGTCATTCAAGGAAGATGTTGCTGGAGGTGGTGGCAGCTGCTGGGAGTTTTGTGTTGGCCTCATCCCTAATGGAGCTGAGGCACACAATAGGCTGGGAATTTTTAAAAATCTGATTTATTTAGTTTTTATATGTTAGCTCGTTATTCGAGGGATTTTGGCAACAAAGAGGGAGTAGTCGTGTCTCCCAAAGCAGCAGTCATTGCTTACAGATTAACTCCCCCTGTCTGTATGAAAATGCCAAGCAGATGAAAGAGGTGTTGAAATTCCCAAAGCACTCCACAGAGCTCATGGGTCTGTGGCACAGCCGACCAGAGTGAGGGAGCTGTGCTTCAGCCCTCTGCTCACCACTCAGACCCATCTGAAACCCAGAGAGAAGCTGTGGGAGGCTGTTTGCATCCCCTGTGCAATGTGGTTTATCATGGGCTTAGAAACAGAAGGAAAGGAGAGAAGGAAAGAAGTGTGTTTATTTGAAACCTCGTCTTTCTTAGTTCACCCCCAGTTCGTTTGTGTGATGCTCTCTTGCTTATGACCTGGTTGTTTATAACAAATGTGTTTGTTTTTATCCTGGGGAAGCAGGAGGAATGGGGGTTAGACAGTGTGGTTGCAAATATTTCTATCCCTGAATTTCAAAGCCATCCTGGAGAGATCCCTATGCTCTGCTATTGCACTAACCTGACTAATGGGCAGAGGTTCTTAGGCCAGTGATGGGAAGTGTCTCTCTGGTCCTTTAGGAAGGGAAGCTACAGGCATGTGAGTCTTGGCTGGAGGGTTGGAGCAGGCCACGTGCTGTCCCTGCCCTCAGGTGGCCTAGCACATATTCAGCTATTGCTGCCTCCTCCAGTGGGTGCCTTTCCCATGCAGCAAACTTCTGCAGACCTCGACCCTCACCATTCCTCTTTGCTCTTTTTTTCCCCAGATCAGTGATCAGATCAGCTGGTTTGGTAGGTCTTGGAGCTCTTTTTTTGGTAGGGCTTGTGGCTGAGCAGCCCCACTTATTTTTTGCCAGGAGTTTGTCCCTGCAGTGCATGTTCACCAACCACCCCATGTACTTTGGAGAAGAGATTTATTTCTAAATATAATGCTCTTTTTCCCCTTGTACCCTCAGTGCCTTTCATTTTGACTTGGAGGGAGAGCTTCAGAGTAACTTGTTTCTAAAGTTTGTTGGTTTTCCTCCACATTGTTTTTTCTTTGCCCAGGGGAAAATATCTCTTTTCCATCTTCATCGCGCTTTCTTTTCTTCTTGAGATTTTAATGGGATGGATCTCTTACTACATTAAAAAAACAATAACCTATATGCCTAAAAAAAATAAATTCTTCAGAAGATGGAGGTCCTGCCAGAGTTTAGCAAATTTACTCATTGAGTCAAATTTGCCAGTGTGAGAAGATGAGAGAATACAAGTGCTTTCCAGACCATGCTTTAGAGGAAGGCAGCAGTTGGTTTGGGTTATTTTTGGCCTTCCCAGTCCAGTGGCTCTCTCTCTAGCATGTGCTGTGCTAAGCATCTGGTTTGGGCACTGGAGGTGATGAGGAGGGGTCTGCATGCTGGGTTCATTCTAGGTAAGGAAAGCCAGGAATCCTTTTATCCCATGAACCCGGTGGGTTGTATCCAGGTGTGCAGAGCCCCGCACGGGGATGGCAAAGCTAAGCAAGCCTCTCAAGTTCAGGATGTGCTAAGAGAGCATCAGCTAGATCTGGAGAATAAATGAGTGCTCTCCTCTTCCTGAGCAATGAAAAATGCTGAGCAAACCAGCTATGGACTCAGAGACTCCATCACATTTTTGCTTCTCAAAGGCCTAGTGTCAGCCCTGCTCTTCCTCATGTCCTGCTTGGAAACAAGGAAAGAGCCCAAAGGAAGAATTTACGGTGTCCCTAATTAGTCATTTTGTTCCATCCTTGAAGAGGATAACGAGTGACAGGGATGCGTGGCCAGCCTCTGGAGGAAGAGTGCTGTGGCTGGGCTTATGTCCAACTGCTGATAGGGTAATTAGTGGTAACTGGGAGCTATCAATCATCTTGGTTGGAAAAATGTCTTGGTTAAAGGAAAGACCCTCCCAAACATTTTCATAACTCAAAGGGGTTTGAGCCAGGGTCTGGAAGACAGTACTGGCTGTCTGTGAGGTATTTGAGGAAGGAGTCTATTAAAAGATAAATTGAACACAATGCTGTTTTGTTCCTCACTGGGTAGGTGACAGAATCTGCTGTTAGAAAAGTTGAAAAGTATTTTGGAAGGAGGAAGGAAGAAGAAAAGAGTTAGCAGATGGAAAAGGAGGAAGAATAACAAGAATTGTGGTGGGGGGAGGGAAGTAACAGTGCACTAGATATTTAAATCAGCTGCTAATGGCAAAAAATCTATAGGAAGAGAATGAATTTATGCAGTCTGACAAGGGAGTAAAATGTATAATTTTCATTTTAAGTGCATGATCTGAAAATTTATTTGTTAGCTATGGTAGATTCTAACTTTCTACTTCTCCCAATACCACATGATGAGAAAGATTGTAATTTTCAGTGGGGAGTACAAGTGCCATGGATTTGTTTTATTTTGTTTTACCCAGCCATGACTTACTGTGGGCATTTTTTTCCCTGTGGGTCTTTCCTAGTTCTGCAGCTTTCTGAGGAGTGGGAGTTGTGCAGGGCCTGACCCAGAGCTGAAGCAGCAGGCAGCTCCACAGTAAAGGAACATCAGACTTCTCCCGAGTAACCAGCTGCAGTTTTCAAACCATTCTGTATATCCAGAGCTCCCAGACACCAAGTTCAGTATCCCTGGCATGGAACAGGATGTGTTAGAGGATGTAGGGTGGGAGCTGTGCAGAGTCTATGTCTACTCTGTCAAGAGGAGGGTTTTACTGGAGTGGTAGCCTGTTGCGTTGGCACGTGTGTCTTCAGACTAGGAGCAGGTGAGGCACTTGTGGGAATGTCCTGGTGTTTGAGCTGGAGAATTAGTGGGATAGTGCTTTTGGAGACTAAGAGCTGGGGAAGAAGTTGAGCAGGCTTGGCAGTCTGTCAGGGAAGCTTGGTTGAAGATTTGAGCTGAAAAAGTCCTGGTGCAGGACTTACAAGGAAGTTACAGGAAGTCATCAACTGGAAAAAAAAAATCATAAACTCCTCAGTGAGCTGAAATGCAAGTGAAAAAAAAAAAAAAAAGTAAAGCTTGAAGGATTTAAAATTAAGATGAAAATCTGGAAGCCTAGGGTGAGGTGGAACTATTAAGGACACCAAGTAAATGCTGATGAAGCTACTTGTGAGTAAGCAGGAGACCTTCCTCCATGATGGAGTTCAAAAGGATACCAGCTTCTTAGAGATATGCTGCAAGAAAGTCTGAGTCTTTTTGGGCTTATGGAGGACAAGGGACATTAGGGAAGATGAGAGCAGAGGTGGTGAGAGAAACTCACTATCTCTCTGTGATATAGACCCCGTGCAAAAGGTTTTTTTTCGTTTGCTCATGCAATGAGCAGGTTGCTGTTTGAGAATTGCATTTCAAGAGGCAAATGGGACATTGAGGGGGGGAGCAGAGGTCCAGAAAACATGGCCTCTGCAAAGAGACCGGGAGAATTAGGTTTTGTTTAGTCTAAAGACAAGAGAAGACTGTGGACAACAGGACCTCAGACTTCAAACACATAGAAGGTAACTGTAAAAAAGAGGGATAAAAAAGCTGTTCTTCCAAGTTTGCTGTGTATCAGGGATCACTGGGTGACTTAAGTAACAGCACTAGAAATCTGTGGTAGTTTCTAAGCATGATTATGTATATGGCCTTATTGGTCAGGGCATGGGTATTGCCTGGACTGGATTGCTAGGAAAGAGTGCAATGTCTTCAACCCCAGAGGACAGCAACAGGCTAGAGAAACATTTGCCCAAAGGGGCTAGGTGGAGGCTTTTTTTATCCTTTGGTTGCTTTGAAGATGTTCCCTCCTCGATGTTGTCCCTTCTCATTCCCCAGGAATCCTTTGATCTCTGTTTGGTTTGCTGAGGGGAGGCAGAAGGGGAAGGGAAAGGGCATTGTCAAGAGCAGCAGTTTTGGGCTGGTAGTTTGCAAGCTGGGGGGGCAGGCTGGCTCTTTGGCAGAAGGTTCTGGAGCACAGTTGAACCTGCCTCCCCTCCGTTTGCAGTCTGCCATCCAGGGGTCCACACTACCAATGGAAAGCCACGAGAGGGTCTCCTGAGCCAAGTGCAAAAACCCACCAGTCAGTCTGACCCTGGGGACTCTTCCCAGACATATTTTCTCTGCTTTCTGAGGTACTAAGTGCTTCAGCATGGCAGGACCAAATGCAATTGCTGCTTAGGGAGAGTTTGCTGCCCCATGGATGCCTGTCTGAAATGGCCATTGCTCTACCCTGTGTTGGCTGTTCCACTGCCTCTCCTGTGGCACTGTGCCAGAGGTGCTGCTTCTATCCCTGTGCAGCCAGTGCCATGTGGCCCACCTGCTTTTGGCCCTTTCCCACCCTCTGTTTCCACAAGAGGCTCTCCTAAATATTTGTCAGGCTATTGCTGAACTCTCATCTTTGAGCACTTTATTCTGCCTAGCAGGATCACTGTGGTTGTGCCAGTGCCTCAGAATTTCCTCATCAGATTCTTCCGGATGCTTATTGGCCTCTGTCATCCTTATAGATATTTCTTGGAATGAGCAGGTGCTTGGAGACACAGTTAAAGTCTGTGGCTTCACTCTGCTAAACACCCTGTCTTTTATTTTTGTGATCATGTTAATGTAAGGCTCCACCTTATTATTCTCTTTGAGCATGGATTCCCATGGACTTCTCCTCCTGGTGCTGTGCTGGAGGTCTTCTCCTTGCTTGGGGGCAGTGGTGGTGGTACCCCAGGGTGCTCAGAGTGCCAGAGCAGTGACTTTTATCCTCAGCAACTGCTGCTATCAGCTGCCAAGTCTGGGTGATGTCATGGGTTTGATTTCAGGGGCAAGTTTGAGTGACTGGTGTAACCTAGTGCCTCAGCTCAGTGCTGGTTGTGGATTTTGGCAGTGAGATCCCAACGGCTTTTTCTCTGTTCAGCATTTCTGCAGTCCTGTGAAGAACCTCTGGCTGCTCTGCAAGGTTGTGACTGAGAGGATGTTTTGGGGGGTGGAGGGCCCTGGCCTTTGCAAGGGGCTTGTGCTCTCTGGAGGGAGTTACACACGTGGAGTGTCTACTGTTGCAGGATGTGCTTTGGGTAATCACTGTGGTTTAAAGTTTTTCCTTATTATTTGAATATATACGTTGTCTTTAATTTCCTCCACAACTAATAATACTGAATTATGGCATGGTCCCTCCACCTCCCCTCATGCCACTCGTCCCCTGATGGAGGTAGCAAAGGTGTCTCTAAAAGACTGTGAGTACCCTGGATCTGTAGTGTGAAAACTGCAGCATGTCCACCAAAAGGGCAAACACACCATCTGCGCTCTACGTACCCAGGTGGGATCTGCTCGTTCATGAATGGGCCACACTGCACTGGATTCCCGTGGGCCTCTGAACAAGGAGATCCTTGCCACCACCCCCAGTAAGGTCATGCTCAGGCTGCTGACATTTTAATCAGCATTTCAGAACTAATTGCCTGGCCACAGCTATCTTATTATCAATTAGCATAGTCCTGAATGTCAGGAAGTAACTGTATCTCTTTAACTTGCTAAGGCTGCCTTCTGGGTTTGTGAAATGGCTGGATTTCCTCACAGGGATGGATTACATGTTTACATCTCCCCTTTTGCTGGAGTGTGTAGTGAGGATGACCCAAGGAAGCAACAACAGCAACATATTTCTTTTTCTTTTCTGTCCTCCTCATCTTGTGTATGCCATAGAGCAGAAAAAATATACCCCTTGTATGTGAGCATTTGAAGCAGGCTGGAAGACACCCACATTGTGGAGACTGGATTGCCTGAATCCAAGAAGTTTGAGAAAAAAAGAATTGTCCAACAGCATTCGAGAGCCTTTTAAGAATGGACACTTTTCCAGACATCAGGAAATGTCCTAGAGCGGGTGGGGTAATTTCAGGGATCTTACCAGTCCCGGGACCATTGCTGGCTTCAAAGCTGGAGGATGTCTCTGTCATCAGCAGAAGGTCTCAGACCACAATGTCCCTCTTTAATGCTGTCCAGCTTCGATGATCTGATGCTCTGGGACCATGGGACTTTGCAGATCAGGATAAATATGACCCATGTACAAAACCCCTCTTCTGATTCCAAATTGGTTACAGCGTGGAGGGTGGCTTTTTATCTCCTTGTGTGGATGAGGGAATAGGAGCCATTGCAGTTCTGGTTTAGATGGTTGCTGGTTGAATGGGCCATGGGGAAGGACAGATGAGTGAGGGCTCCGTGGCATGACCTGGTCATGCCAGGCCTGTCCCCTCTGTCTGTGCTATAAGGTGGACTTGTCCACTCTGCAGGCTGTGGCTGCTTGTGTACTCCCTTGGGCTGCAGTAAGGCAGAGCTTCTTTAAGGAACGTTTCTAACTGCATGAATTCCAGAGAGGCTGGGAAAGGACAGCGCAGATGGCGCTTATTTCCAGGGGCCATATGTTTGGAGAGACCCTGGATAGCCCCACAAGAATCCCTTGTTTTCTCAATGCTCATTTCAAAGGTGCTCTGGAAGTCTTCTCTTTGCAGGAGGCTTCTGCTTCCTCCCACTCCTGCACTCCCAAAGTGTTTGCTCCAGCCCCCACTGCTCGACAGGCCCCGCAGCTGGATAAACAGCGACCACTTAAAAGCCTCCAGTGCCTCTCAGCAAGGTGCTGGCATGGAGAGGTGCTTCCCGGGCTTCGTGGCAGCAGACAGCTGTGCTGCAGCCCACGTGCCAGCACCAGCACTGCTTTGGCCCCATCAAGACCAGATTCAAAATGCACGGGATCTGGAGGTGCTAATGACAAATGTGAGCTCCCCGTTCTGTGCAAGGCTAATGGATTTGGTGATCTGGGAGCTCTGGGTCTGCTGCTGATGTGAAAAGGACTTAGAAATGTTCACAATAGCTTTGATCCCTGCCTTGTTGACTTGTCCTTCTCTGGTGGCTGCTTATGGGAATAGGATCTAGCTCAACTCCTAAGCAGCACCACCTCCAAAAGAGCCTGCTGCAGACAGAGAGAGGAGGAGCCCCCCTAGGTGTGGTTTACATTTGTGGCCGTCGAGGTTGTTGGCTCTCGGTTCTTTGTGGAGCTCTTTGGAGCTCACCACCGCTGAGACCTGCCTCGGAGGGTTAGTCAGGCCTCCTTCTATACACAGCTAAGACTGCAGGAGTTGGGGAGCATGGGGACAGCACGCAGTGGTGTCACAATGACTGTTAGCAGTTCATGTTGCTTTCATGAAGGGTCCTTTGCAGCCTCGTTGGTTTGTGGGCTTGCTTCCTTAGTTTACAGGCTTGCCAGTGTCCCTGACCAGGCTGGGGCAGCTCTGCCAGACCCCTGGCCAGGGGCAAGCCCAGTGCACTGCACACAGCAGGGCTGGTTCTGCCACCGGTGGTTAGAGCAGTTGAGAGCGGAGGTGTGAGGATCCCTCTCTCCTTTGCCTGGTCTTTCCTCTAATGTGCATTAAATTACTTCTTGTTGTATTAAAGACTGTGCCTCTTCAGAAGCTGTGCTTGGCCCTCTCGTTAATCACTGTGACAGAACATGACAAATCCACTTTACTGAAGCATGATTTCACTTTGTAAAATCCCCGGTACTTTGCAGCCTTTTATCCAGCAGCACTTCCTCCCTCCTCACTGTCCTTGGGACATCTTCCCTCCTCCTCCAGCAGCCCATACAAGATGATGTTGCTTTTTGAAGTGACTATACCCAAGGGCTTTGCTTTCTCCTGGGTCACACGGAAGGTCCCAGCGTTTGAAGGCCAGTCCCTGGATGGCTTCTGCTGATCGACTCATTGCAGCCAAGAGTGTGTCCCCGCGGTGCACTGATGTGTGTTTACACAGTACTCTGCAGCCTCTGCTTCATAGAACCATTAATTTTATAGAGGCCATATAACAAAGATGGGCTTCCAGTGTTCCTTCTGTCTTTGATCTGCTTGGGGTGTGTGGTCTGATGGGCCCAGAGCTGCCAGCACTGCTGATTCATGCTGCTCCTCGGGCGTAGCTTCTGCAGCAAACATGAGCTTATGTTTTCTCCCAGTGGTTCCATTACAAGACATGCTGTTGTCTGGTGATATTTGGTCTGGGAAGGCAGGGATAGGCTCAGGGTTTGCTGGCCTTAAATGTTTCTGTTGCTATTAGCTAAATGGTTTGGTTGGTGCAGTCCATGAGCTCTCCACACCTGTGCAGATGGGTAGGTGGGTTGCCAAGGGTCTGCAGCCTTGCTAATGGAAATAAAGCCCATGCACTGGCAAACTGTAAGCATTGACCTTGTGACAGGCTGCTCACTCTGAAACAAAAATATCTCCAAAACAGTTTGCTCGCAGAACTGTGTCATCCAAGCCAGTCTCAGAAAACTGCTTCTTTTGGGGCGTTTGTTTGTTGGGTTTTTTTTTTTATGCTATTCTTTTTTCTTCCCAGTTGGGCATAATTTAGGATTTCTGAATATGAGTCTGACCTTGCCCTCCAAAATGAACTCTGTGATCGGAAGCCCTTTTGCAGTTTAAACTTGGCATCCCAGGTAGGATAGAGACTGAGTGCCAACACTGGTGATGGGTGATTGCCAGACCAATCAAAGCTGGTGCCTCTGAGCTCCTGTCCTGAATTTGGGTGGAGCTGTTTTGAGTTGTGGAGCCTTTTGACTGTTAATGTTACCTTACCTCTGCCAGTCACCATGAAGGTTCTAAATATTATTTTTAATTTTAACTAAAAGGTACCCTTTAGAGGTAACCTCTTTTGATCAGCCATGATGAAAGCTGAGCAAGAGACTAAGAGTGTCATTTAACAGTGCAGCTGGAGGTCACCAAAGCTTGATAGCCAAACCATTTGCCATAGTCCCCAGGATGGAGTCAGGCTCAGTGAGGGATTTCCAGTGTGGAAAGTGTTAGTTCATCCAGAGTCTCCAGTTTATTTTACAGATCCTGAGCCAGGGGCATTTTCAGGACAGCGACGTATTCTGCAGGTGCTGAGCATGACATCCACCTCCTGTGCAAAGCAGAGGCTGCTGCCTGTTACCTGTCAGCTCGCCTGGTGTTCTGCTTATTCGTGCCTTTTGGCACCATGTGTAGTGGAAAAAAAAAAAGGAAAACAGAGTTACTATAAAGTATGGAAAGTATAGAAGCCCCTGACAGTTGTATGGCATTTCTTGCTTCTCCCAGAGAGAGGAAACCACAGAATAGTGAGTCTGGGGGTTTCTTTCCAAACACACAGTATCTGTCAGGGTTTTGAGGAATTTTCTGGGAACTGATGAAAGAAATGTGCTGTTTAAGCCCTGATATAAACTATACAGTGGCTCTGTACGAGGGAGAGATGGAGTGTTCTGCACTGGCAGGCTCCAAAGAACTTTCCAAAATAAAAGAAACCCAAAGGATTTGAGGGAATTTTTTTCCAAGGGGGCAGCTTGGCTTCTTTGAGAACAGAGGTAGAAGCAGAGAGCACAATTAGCTTATACGAAGGAGAAAAGCTACTCGATGTGTTTAATAGCTGTAGTTTCCTCCTTAAGTCTTTTCACACGTTTGCCAGAACACGGCTGCTGCTGGAAAATGTGTAGGCATTGTAGCAGCATGGGGCCTCTCACCTCCCTGCCTTCAGTTTTCTCTACCCCAGGGGTCGGGCAGAGTGCAAGGGAGAGTCAGACAATAATGGGTGTCCCCCCCATGCTCGGTTGTGTCACGCTCGTGGAGGGAACCCTGTGTGCCAGTGGAACAAAAATGGATGTAACGGTGTTGAGAGCCTGCTTTACACAGCCTTCCCAATACAGGGCTTTCAGAGGCTGTTAATTGTGGGAATACCTTAGCTAATGAGCAGAAGTTGGTGAAAGCACATCAGCATTTGGGAGCAGCATCAGAATCAACCCCAAAAGATGGTGCAGTGTGTTTCTACCCTTTCCTGTTAGGATTTATTGCATTAAAAAAATTAATTTGTTGTTTATTTTTCTTCTCTCTTTCAGGTCCACCTGTAAGTACCAAACCTCTGTGGCTTTAGAAGCTGCTGACGCAGCATTTGTGGGTCATGAACTAGCAAAATCTTCTGTCTGTGGTGTCTGGTGCAGCAGCTGCCTTGTCAGTCCTCGCACCCTGGAATCTCCCAAACAGCAAGTACTGCGGGTGCTCAGGGCCCATATTGGGTTGGGATGGGTCTCAGCTGCACCATGACTTGGCAGGGTGAGAGGGAGGGAGGGAGGGAGGGAGCGCAGGACCAGGGACAGTCAGACCTGAGGGGCACGTGTGTCTGTGTGTTACCAGTTGTCCCCTGTACCCCATGGGATCGGCTGTGTGCGCTTTCCACCTATTGGATGCCACAGGCTGAACGAGACACGCTTGTGAGGAAGGGAAAGAGGGATCTCGGGTGCATAGCAGGAGCTGTGCTGCAGGGACTTGCTCCCTCCTACTCACCCGGGCTGGCCGAACTGTTGGGCCTTCAAGTATAGCTGCACAGCTATCAGTTTCAGGGGAAAAATTGTTGACAGCTTCCTTTTCAAATGTTAGCTAATGCAAAACCTCAGTGCAGATGATCCAGGCTTCAGGAAAATAGCTAGGCTATTGCAGAAGCTTTCTTACAGCTCTTAAGAGACCCACAGTGAACTAGAAGCATCAGTGCAAGGAATTGAGGCCACATACTGGTATCTCTCAGGACTGTGAAGGAAGGCTTTATCGTCTCGAGCACGACCCCTCCAGGGGATATGGGTTATATTTGTGTACAGTAAAGTAACTACTGGGTATTCTGTGAAGGACCACGAGAAGGCAGACATACGGTAGTCATCTTTTGTCTGCTCACGCAAAAATGTCTTCAACGGTTTGCAGATGATGTTCTGAGGAGAAGTAGTTGCTGCACAACCCATTTTCCCCTTTCATCACGTTGCAATGCTAAAGACTGAGCTCCCGCAGATGTACTGGCGCAGCCCGATTTAATGACAACAGGCTTCCAAAAAGTTGCACCTTCCAGGCCAAAAGGTCTGAAAGTGTTTTACATCTGAGAGCCCCGATCCACACAGACCTTCAGCTGCAGCTTCTGGGGGTTGTCGGGCCTGGCTGCTGAGGTGGATGTGGTTTAGCGTCAGCTTTGGGTTACTGAGAGGAAAACGTTGCTCTGGAGGGGGCTGCAGGTGGAGTCCACCCACGGTTGTCCCTCCTGTGCCACCTGGGACAGGTGCTCAAGGGCTGGGGCGGGTAAAAAAGGGGTAGTCGTGTTGGCATTTTTGTTACTGCTGTGAGAAGTTGGAGAAAATTAGTAGTTCAGCACAGACACCTCCCGGAGAGCAGACTGTGCCTTCACAGGATGAGGATCACACACGCTCCAGGCTTTCTCTGCAGCAAGAAAAGGTTAGAAACTTAATATTGCAATGAAAGGTTGAAGCCTGGCAGAAACACGTGGGACCACCAGAGAAGCAAGTGCTGACAATATGTGCTACCATATCCTGGCTCACTGCGACCCCTGAACCCGCCTCTGCTCGCAGGCTTCCAGGACAGGCTGTGAGGAGACCAGAGCCGATGGAAATAACACGAGGAAGTCGGGCAGACAGAGCTCCGCTAGCCAAGGGGGAATCAGTCTTGGGCTGACTGCACCCTCGTCTCGTTCAGGATCTCTGGGGTCTCCGAGCGAGGCTGGCTAACCACGCGAGCAGTTGTTCATCACTGAGGGGTCGAGCAGAGTCCTCCTTGTCACCATAGGAAATACTTCCCCCCCCCCCCCCCCCCCCCCCCCCCCCTCCTTCTCACCCCCCCACACACAAAAGTATGAGTACAGCACGACCACGGCCCGCCTGGC
>JAOEGS010023904.1:52018-62829 GCA_025447755.1 Corythornis vintsioides
TTGTTTCTCCCCGGGGGGGCGAGCGGGGTCCCCCTTTTCCCCCAAGGAAAACCCCCCCCCCCCCCCCCCGCCTCATTTCTCGTGATTACAACCCCATGGAAACTGAAGTTTATGAGCAACAGACCTAGGCTCCTACCTGGCTGGTGTCACACACACAGCTCTGGAGAGTGACCCCCAAAGTGCTGACGTCTCTACATCTCCCTCCTATGTGTCTTTCCCAGCTTGCAAAACACAACATGCTGAGCAGCAGGGCTGAGCCCTCGGTGCCGGGGCTGGCTTGGGGATGGGGATGGGTAGAAATATGCATCAGAAATGCACTGATTTGTGCATTTCACACCATCACTAGCTTGTGATCCAGATCAACCAGGAGAAAAGCCTTGGGAAATGGATGAGCAATGCCCCAGCAGCAGAAGGGGCCTTCACGCTACCCTATTGCCCAACACGTGCTCCCATCGTCATTCCTGAAGCTAATGGAGGCTTTGATGAAGGCAGGGGCAACCCGCAGTCATGTCAGAAATATGGTGAGATTGGGACTAAAAGGGGCAAAGGAAGGAAGGAAATGATGAAATGGTGCAATAGTCCTGAGGTTCCCGGACTCTTTCACCGTCTGGACCACATCCGAAGGGAAAGATCCTCTCACGGACATTTTCTTTCCCATTTCTGAACATGCAACATTTCTGTGGCAACTGCTGCAATTCCATACATGAAAAAATAATATTTAGCAGATGGAAGCTAAGGAGCCCTGTAATTAGCTCGTTCTTCATGAACTTGCAGATACCTTCAGAGCCCATGCAGAGAGCTGTGGGTAGAACCCTGCTGAAAGGAGACACAGCTTCACAAATGGGAGACTGGGAAACCAAAGCAATCAAAGATGATGGTCAAGGAGCTGTGGAGAAGGTTTTTTAACCACTCTGTTTCCTAAAACCTTACATGTGACTTCGTCTCTTTATGAAGAGAGTCTGAAGCTAACTTTCACCATTTTCTGTGTATTTTGTTTCAGGGCCTTATAGGAAGACCACAGCTCCCAGTAAATACTTAATTAGTTTTTGTTCGCAGGGTTTGTACGATGTGAGAAAGTTTATAAGGTTCATGAGATGTGGGAAGGTTCACACAGCAAACCTTGATGTGGAATAGCACATTGCAAACAGGAGACAGCTTGTAACAGAGTAGGGGCCACGAGAGCTTTGTAAGACCAAGGGTAACATAATCCCTATGAACCCTAATGCATGTGGCCAAAACGGGACTTTTGAAGATGCCTTTGTCAACTTGACGGTCTGCTTGATTTGGTGCAATGTGTAGTTTTCTTGCTGATGGGGCTTGCTAATTGCAGCAGAGTTTAGAAGGTCTGAGTTGCTCTGGGACATGGGCAATAGTGTCTGAGATGGTCAGGAGTGAGGAAGGAGCATGTGTTTCAGGGTTACAGCTGTGTGCTTTCCTGGCAATGGCTCCCTGCTCCCTTGGAGCCTGCAACAGCCCCAATGGGAAGTTTCCTACTGAATGAAATGCAAGCTGTGCTGCTCCCCAAACCAACTCGGGAGAGGCTGCTCCTTGCCTTGCACACTCCTCTGGCTCCACTGTGGCAGCTGCAGGCAGCTTTCCATGACTGTGCATCCAACCTACATGGTATCATCCAACCTACATGGTATCATCCAACCTACATGGTATCATCCAACCTACATGGTATCATCCACCCGCGGGTTCTCTTTCCTGGCTCCCTGTCACAGACAGCCTTTCCTCATCAACATCTGGCATGTGTTTGCTGTCCTAGTGGGAGCTCCCCTCTCACCACGGCCGCTCGGCGATGCGGTGCTGTGCAGCCACATACCAGCCGTGGTGCCGTCACCAGGTACTCGCTGGAGACCCGGCACAGCTCAGCCCTGGCCTCCGGCTCTTCCTGCTCGGGCACCAGCCGCAGCAGAGCCAGCTCCTACCTCAAGCCACGAGGGAGATTGGCCCGAGCTCAGATCTGGAGGATAGAAGCTTTTAAGGGACTGAAAACACAGGAAAACTCGGTGTTATGTTCTCCAACAGTTACAAAGCAATCCCAGGTCAAGATGCTGACATGGCAGTTTTGTTCACTGCCAGCAAACGGAGAAAGGCAAATAATGGTGGGACTGAGAAGCTGCCTAAAGCCTGAGGAGAAAGAGGTTCTCATATCATCTACAGAATTTAAACCAGAGCAACTGCTTAGGGCTTCTGCAAGGGATGCTTTTGAAAAGCGTATACTGCCTTTCAGCTTATCAAAACCTGTGCTCATGGAATGTCCCCAGTACCCAACGGCCCCCTAGGTCTGCAGAGGGAAGGGCCTGAACCAAGTAATGCTCTGATCCCAGGCATCCGAGTTTGGGATGTGCAGCTGAGGGATCCTCTGTGTCCACCTGGAAACACAGAGTTCAGTGCCTTGCCTTTCCAGGGATTTCTGCATTCACACATGTTGGGAATGAGCGTGGGGGAAGGCACCAAGAGGTGACAACGATGGCACTGTGTCCTCAGCTGCAGAAACAAGAAAACTGGGTTTCCATCTACAGAAGCCATGAGCAGGGATATATTTTACATAAGGAAACCCCAAGTGTTGCTGGAAATGGAGAACATTATCATGTCATTTTTGCAAAATGCTGTGTGACCACTGAAGCCATAATCATCAAGATCCTGTAGCAATCAGCTGTTATTTTCCAAATCTGCACAGCCTTCAGTTTTGGTAACCAGGAATGCAGAGGGAGTTGGTTGGGTTTTTTCGTTTGGATTTTTTTTTTTTTTTTTTTAATTGCATAGTTAAATTTAACTGTAAGAGGCAGAAAACTCCCTTGTAGGTAAGTGGCTGAAGAAAGTTGTCACAGTTCTTTTGTTCATGTGTTTACAAGGCTCAGTTCAGTGTTGCCTGACCCAAAATCGTTCCCCAAACCACTGTTAGGATCCTTCACACCCAGACAATGCACTGGGAAGTATCTGAAAGGGGTAGAGGACACTGAACACAGCTGCTTCTATGTCTTGTTCCAGACGTGCTTTTTCCTGTGTCAGCTTGATTTCCCACGTTTTTCTCTTGCTTCTGGACAGGACCATCATTTCAAGACTAAGAGAATCCTGTTTTAATGTGATAACTCTATAAATAAACAACTAACACCCTTCCAGTTCCTAACATTCTATGATTCTATGACTTTGGTAAAGAAAGAGAAAAATGTGACAGTTGCTACTGCAGGAAGCCAGTTCCCAGGACCTGGATTTTACGAAGTGTTGGAAATTGGGATTATACTTTGTTAGGCTGAAAACTCTTGCCCTTCTTTGGCTGCCTGAATGGCCACATGTCATTTCTGTTGTGAAATATGCCAGTGTGTCGTGCAAACTGGTGGCTTGCACGGGTCTTAAGGCAGGTTTGGGCACAAGCAAACACACTTTCCTCTCTCTCCAACCTGCACTCTCCCTCTCTCAAAAGCCTTGCATCACAATGCAGAGCCTCGTCTGTGGTGTAGCTCGTTTGTGCTGGTTTATAACCTTGCTTTGGACTAGTTTCCCACTGTCTCTGATTTTTGCCTTAATTGCCAGGGAGACAAAGGCGCGATGGGGCTTCCAGGGCGGCCGGTAAGTCGGAATTCCTGCACTCATCTTGTCCTCCCCATTCTATTCCAACCCCCAAGGGTTTGGTTGGTTGGTTTGGGGTTGGTTTTTTTTTTTCGGGGGGGGGGGGGCGTGGTTTGGGACGATCCTTGCTGAGTTCCAGTGTGGACAAAGCCACCCTCCCCGAGCCCCACACCTGAGGGACTGTCGTTGCCACAGAAGGGTGGACAGACCTGCAAACCACATACATGCTGGAGCAAGGTTCCCATCCTCTCTGCTGTGCTGCTCAGGCTCTCCTCTGGTTCAGCATGCCCCCACCCCGGCTGGGTACCTCCTGCTGCCGCCTCCTGCACTGGCTGGGCTTGCTAGCCTTGCTAACACACAGCCCTGCCAGCCACTGGCAGCTGCCCCGAGCAAAGGGAGCTGTCCCCTGCCTGGCCGAGCGTGGTACTTTGGAGCTGATCTTTGCTCCGGTATCCCAGGGTGAGGATGGGGAAGGGGGCTGGGGAAGAAGCTGAGCCCACCTTACACCTCCCACCTGCAAAGCCAGGGCTTTGGGGCAGGGGAGTGAGCCCTTGCCACTGACGTCTGTGTTTCTCTCTCTCTCTCTTCCCTGTACCCTCTTGCATGTGACTGTGACGGGTGCCACTGACCCAGGGACTAAAAGGGCAACCAGGAGAGAAGGTGAGTCAGCTCCTCACAGTCCGTAGCATCCATGACTGTCCTTCTTTAGGACCAGCCCAAGCACCACCCTGGTCACAGTCATGACCTCCACAGACAGCTTTGGGCTTTCCCCTGCTGGCACGTCCCCTATTTTCGTGAGTTTATCTTTCAAATTCCTTAGAAGCTACTCAGCCTCACGAGATGCTTCATTCCTTGTTGACATAAATTGTTGACAATTTACTAACAGCATAAGAGCCAGTGGGCACATGCAGGGCTCCCCTTAAGGATTCCTGGGTTATAACCATTGAGTTTCTTCCTCACTGGCAGCTCTGCTTGCCCTAATACTTGTAGCTCCCCTACACTTCCCGAGACATAGCAAGGAAGAAATAGCATGTGCCTACTTCTGACATTGTGGGACCTCCTCCTCCTCAGGAAAAGTGACGATGTAGTTTAAGTCTGTGGGATGTTATCTAACAAACTGCTGTGCAGCAAGTTGGTGTTTTGTACCTGCAAAGAAGTGGTAATTTGCAAAGCATCCTGCTGCTGGCCCTGTGATTTGGCATTTCTGTGGTAGGGTGTTTTCCTCAGAGCTGTGAGTACCTCCCACCCATGAGAACAGCAACATGGAGGCGTTTGAGACATAGGAATAACTAAACAACAACGTGTAAAAACTAGGAAAGGGATGGACATGCACCTGGTAAGGGGATCATCCATGCACTTCTGTAACAGGCCCTCTTACCCCTCTTCATAGGAGATAGAGAGAAAAACAGAGCATGGAAGGGCAAGGTAGGACAGGGTTTCTCCTTCCTTGCTTTCAAGCGACTGCTTTGCTCATTGGTGCCACCCAACATTAACAGAAAAATATTTCACTGCCTGAAGCCATCCTGCTTTTTTCTCTGCGTGTCCTTGGATTTCTCTCTGGCCAAAGCTTTCAACATGAAGGGACAGCAGATAGATACAAACAAACAAGGAAAAACCCACTCTTAATGGCCCATGCTTCGTCAAAACCCTTCATGAGAGCCCTGGGTCCTTGGCAGGCCCCAGCTTTGTTTTGCAGGGAGCTCTGCTTGCTCATAGGCTGCTTGGTTTATGGCATACTCCATCCCAAAGCTGCCCAGCCCTGGGCGCTTGTGGAGCTGCCTGCCAGGAGTATGCCATGTTTTTCCAAAGACAGGGACGTGTCCTGGCCATCACATGTTGTGGGTGGCAGCTGCCTTCTTTTCTAACAAGGTCTTTGCTGTTTTCATCCCCATCCCAGTTGAGTTTGAGAAGCGTAGAAGCAAGACATTTCTGGAGACATCCAATGAGCTGCCCACAGCTCCCATTTCCGTGGATCCCAACATATCCCTTCTTCTTTACTTTCCTCTGCAGCACAGTCTTCCTGGACTCATAGGAAGGAAACAGCAAGGCTTTCAGGCCATCTTTCACACTTGTAATGGGGCAGAACCTCTGTTCTGTCAGAAAGTGTTTTATGTGTTTACAGTTTCCCTTGCTATGCGACTTCCTCTTCCTGGCATGTCTCAGTAGCTTCAAATGATTACTTCTCTCCCAGAGTGTGAGGCAAGAGCTGGGAGGCCAGAATGGCAACTGCTTCATAATCCCCAAAGGTCTTGCACCTTGAGCACCCCCATTTAAACCCAGTCTTGACAGGAATGTAAGTATCTTTGTATTTTCCTCTCCTCTTTTTCTCACCCTCTCTCTCCTCCCTTGTCTCTCTGCAGGGTGCTCCAGGGGAAGCAGGCATGTCAGTCATCGGGCCCCGGGGTCCACCCGTGAGTGGCTTTTTTTCTCTATTTTTGCCAAATGCAGGATGTGGGCACATTGCAGGGAAAGCCTTAGGAGGGGTGGTAAGACACAGCATCAGTTGGAGAGAGCAAAACCCCTGAATAATGTGGTTCCCGTGTTGAACCAGGCTTGGGTTTATACTGCTATTATATACTATATATAATGAAATTACAGCTCATACTCAAGGAAAAAAAAAAATGAGGACGCCTTTGCTTGCAGGGAAACCATATTCCTGTATTTAAAAGGAAGAAGTACATATTTCCTTCTTGCAACAGGGCTGCTACCACTTTTGGAGAAAATACACCCTTTTCCTGGCTGATCTCAGCCTTTGGTTTCATAAGCAGAGAAGAAACCCTCTGATTTTGCAAAAAAGCAGGATCAGAGCTAAGCTTGATCCCTCCTTGCAGGGAACTTGCAAGGAGGGGTAGCTCAAGATGTTTAGAGGCCCTCGTCAAGCACACAGAATCTTGGCAATTCTTCAACAGCACAGTTACTGCTATCTGGAAAGTCTCTTAATGGGCTGGGCTGACAGGTTTTTGCACCCTCTTCCAGCAAAAGTGTCCTTGCAGTGCACGAGTAGACCAGACAAAGCTTTTTGCAAGACTAGGGTGGTGGAAGAAGACAGATGTGAAGGGTTGGAGCATTTTCATGGTCTCAGTGCTGGATGTTTCTTGCCCTGTGGGTCAGCCATCAGGCCTCTGCTTTTGTGTGAATGCAGCCAGTCCTCTCCACCTCATCCCTGCACAGCCTCCACTGGAGATTTCCATGGAAAAAAGACCCAGAGGTTCAGTTCTCTCCCTCCCAGTGGCCACTCTGATTAACCTGTGATGAGGACTGTCCTTGACCTGCAGAGAGGACTGGCTGCCTGCAACATTTATTTTCCCCGCGGAGGTCAAGCGAGAAGGAGCGAGGCAGGGTGAGCACTTGGCTACATCTGGCTTTCTAATTAACTTTCCAAAAGCTTCATGATAAGTGTTTCTAATAAGAAACAGCTTTGCTGGTTCTCAGGCCCACCTGCCCCACACATTGGCATTTCAGAAGTGACAGAGCCAAAGCCTAGAACACAAAGAGGTCTACCCAGTGTTTTACACCCAGCAGATGGTCCCTGACCCACATAGCCAGGTGAGGAGGAAGAAGAGCTGGCAGGTCTCCATGCCAAACTCTGAGTGAGACCACCCTGCTCCACAAACAGCAGATTCTGGAGGGTAAATGCCGTGTCACTTTTTGCTCTTTCTCACAAGCTGTAGCTCTCAGTCTTCAGGATAGTGTGGTTATAGTAACAGAAGAGAAAAACCATCTTTCCCTGTCACTGTAGGTCCTGCAAACAGAGGCAGGCACCACTGTTTTCTTGAAGGACTCATGGCTGGTCTGCGGGACAGTTTTTAATGTCTGCTTTGGTGCTGCTGCTCTGCAAGACAGTTTTTAATGTCTGCTTTGGTGCTGCTGCTTTGCTTTGTTGCCTTCACTGCTGTCTGTGACAGTAAAGAACACGTTGCAGCTCCAAAGTGGCAGAAAGCCTAGATGGTAAGTGAAATTTAAAATGGGCTTTTGCCTACACAAGTCAAAGTCCCGAGGTGCCGGACTGGCAGAGCTCCAGGCTTCCACCCCCAAAGCCTACTGTGAAGATGATCCAGTTTCCTGGGGAGCTGGTGATAGGTCAAAAGGATGGCTGAGCACTAAAGACAAACATGGAAACCCTGGCCAAGAGGCCATTTGGGAAGATGTGGGATGACAAATAGTTTCCAGATTTTTGTTTGATGGTTAAAGTTTTTGCTCAAGCTCAGAGCTGCTTCACTCCTGGCTAGGGAGGGACAGTGGACCAATAGTGGCAGAAACAGACAGTGTCCACGATTTGGCAGCTTCTGGGGTTGCATACTTCATATGATCAACATTCTGAAAAGAAAAGGAAAAACAGCCACCCAACAAAAACAGTCTCCTGGAATGGCTTGCTGCTGAACTGTTGTTTTGGCCTGATACCGTGCAAATCACTCTGACATCCTCCAAGGAGAAAGAAGCAGCAGCCTGCAGTCTGCAGAGGAAGCCAAATTACACCGTCTCCAGGTTTTCTCCCTGATTCTTTTTTTAGCACTTCTTGTCTGGAGAGGTGTCCAACAGGGAACCAAAATTAATGAATCGTGGCTAGGCTTCTTGATTCTTGCCTTTTCAGAAACCAGCAGTGGACAGATCCTTTAATTTATGGTCTATCTTCCCTCCTGGTCACTGGCCAACAGGACCAGGTGGTTTTGTATGGAGCTTGCAAAGCAAAGCCGACCAAGTTCAACTTTGCAGAACTGAAAAAAACAGTGCAAATGTGACTGGGTCCTGCTAGCACTGTGGATAAAACCAGGACCACTTAATGCAACACGAGGCATTTTGTGGTAGGGGCATCCCTCAGACTCTGCTAAGAGGTTATTTGGCCCCATCCTCTAGGATGTCCTCAATGAGTCTTTCTCCAGGAGGGTGGAGGAGATGTAAACTGAAGGTGAAGGCTTTTCCCAGCTGGTGTAACTCTGAGCTCTTTCCCGAGGGACTATCCCTGCTTCACTGTGGCAAACCCCAGCCTCGCAGCTCTGCAGGCCCATTGCTCCCTTCCCTCAGCTCCATGTGGGATTGCTCTGAGTGAGGCAGAGATGCACCCATGTGCATTTCCTTCCAGAAGCAAACCCTTGTTTATACTCACCTCTTTCCTAGGAAACCCTTTAGGGACTCAAACAGGCCAGTCAAATTGCCTAAGGAAGCATTTTGTTATCCAAGAAAAAGGATGAGAACGCATGGGGAACCTGGTGTTTTTGGCTTTCAGGGAAGGCAAGATGCCTCTGATCATTCCATGAGCATGGCCCAAGATTTACCTCCTTCTGCTGTTTCCATCTACATGGGGGTGCTCCCAGATCTGCTGAAGTCTGATCTGTGTTGCTTCCTAACTTGGCTCACTCATTTTTCAGAACATTGAGATTATAAATTCCTAAAGTAAAGCAGTATCTTTACTGGATACCCACAAATCTGGGGTAACCATGGGCTGGGCTGTTGCAGGTCACAGAAACTGAAGAACTGTGCAGAGTTAACAGCCAGGACATTTTCATTTTTTCAGTGTGTTAAGTGGGTAATGAAGAAACTGCCAAACACATCACAAGCCAGTGTTTGCTGTACCTAATCCCAAACTGGTAGCCAGGGCTGGTTAGCCAGACAGAGGCAGAGGAAAAAGCTTGGTGCTCATGTTTCTCTCATCACGCTTCCTAACTCTCCTCTTAGCTCTCAGAGGAAGAAAACACTAAAGAGAAAAAAACCAACCAACTCTCTTCTCCAGAATTATTTGTGAAGAAAACTAATGTACTGGGACATGGGATTAGGGGAGGAGGAGGAGGAGGAGAGGGCTGGCTGTATTTAAACAGAGTGACCTGCAAGGTTTGTCTTGTGCAGAGCAGTGCCCTGCACTAAACGCCTCCAGTTTATGGCAGCAAGAATTGCTATAAAATGAGCTCAGCCCCTGGAATATACTCCAAAAGCCTAGCATATGGGTTAGGGACACCCATTTAATTAATGCAGAAACTTCAAGGAAACTGCTTGCAGTCCAAACTGGACCTGCTCCAGCATTTTCTTGGCCCTGTACAAAGTGGGGATGAGACATTTCCCTTCCTTCCCAAGACACTTTCCCCTTGGAGAGAAATGGAGTCTTGGGTAACTCTTCAGAGAGCTGCAGGATGAATGGGCAGAGGCTAGCAGAAAAGCTCTGTAGAAAGGACTTAGGGTCTGTCAAAATCCACTTAAGTTCCTCTAAAACTGCTGTTTCTGTTTCATCCTTCCCAGGGACAGCCTGGAACAAGAGGTTTTCCTGGATTCCCTGTAAGTGTAACAGATAATTTATGAGATATGAGTGTGTGATATTACTGTGAAACCTCCTTAGTGCTGCTGTATCTTGTCATTTCTGTCTGAAACGATGGACCTGATCTGATATCACTGGAAAAAGTAACATTTCCTTCATTTGTTCATTTTTTGTTTTTCTTTTAAATGATACAGAAAAAAGACCCAAACAACCCAACCAAACAAGAAAACCTAAAAACCATCCCAAACTACACATCTCTGAAAGGAGATTAATTAAAAAAAAACAAAACAAACAAACCAAAAACCAAAACCCAAGTGTTAAAATAACATAGTTGAAGCCAGATCTGCTCAGTAAAAGAAAAACATCCTAAGAAATACTCTCAAACAAAGAAAGCAACCCCTCAGTTGGTGACATTCCAACCTTAATTGAGCCTTTAGGTGATATTGCAATAGCAGCAAGTGCCTCTGATCCAAACTGGGCTCTGGGGCTCTGCGTGGTGCAGGTCAGTTGGGGGCTGTGCTCAGCTAACACCCTGATGGCTCCAAAGGACAAAAAGTATTAAGGGGGAGGGGGGGGATTTTTCTCCAACACTGTTACAGATGGGCAAGGGAATGGAAAACAAGCCCAGAAGGGAGGACAAAGCCAATTTCTTTTCAGTCCTACAGTTGCTGGTAACACTTTCTGAAGCATTGAGGCTGCTGGAGATCTCAGACGGTTGCTATTTATTCTTACTCATTGATCCTGGATGACCAGGGGGCCTAAAACAAACACAAACCCCCTCCCCATCTCTGCTCCGGCCAGGCAGCTCCACTGCTGCTCCAGGACACGTGCCAGAGCAGGTCTGCAGGGGGACTCACTGGAAAATGGGAGGAATTGGCAGCTCTCAAAGGGTCCACTGGGCTCTGCAGCTCTTCCCTTTGTGAAATGGGAAGTGTGAGTTGCCCCTGGGCTGAGGAGAAGCAGATCTCTCCAGGTCTTTGTGGTCTTTGGC
>JAOEGS010023904.1:62929-74458 GCA_025447755.1 Corythornis vintsioides
GCAGAAAACAAATCAGCCCAGTTCATGAGAAAGAGCTGGGTGGGACAGTGCTCTGCAGAGCCTGTTTCTCATCAGACTGTACCTTCAACGTGCTGCTGAGCTGTGTGTCACCTCTTCCCTGGGACACTTCTATCGTTTGCAAAAATTCCTTTTCTCCCAAAGATGGATGACTTTCAAAATTGAACTCTAGAGCAAACTGCTGATTTTCAAATAGCATACAGGATGATGCAAAATCTGAAATGCTGGGGTGTTACTTTGCAAGTTGCCCACAAATCCTTCCTTCTGCCCCTTCCCTTGTTCAGCATTGCTGCTGCAATGAGCTGACAGAGAGCAGGTTTGTGCAGAAGCTGATACCCAGAGTCCCAGGGACCTGCTGGGACTCGTCAGGAGGGCAGAGAGAGTCACCTCACCTCTGCATCCTTTTCCCAGCCCATACAACCTTGTGACACATAGTGCTGAGTGGAGCAGATGGACAGACACCCCAGTGAAGGCATTTCTCATCATTTCTCTCTGGTTTCATTTCAGGGGCCTATTGGCTTGGATGGCAAACCGGTAAGCAAACAGCTTCTCCCAGGCTGCCCTGCCTCCTGCTGGGTCCCTCTGTCCTGCCAGCCCGTGTGTGATAGAGGATGTTTAACAGGAGAACTTTGCAATGTCATGCACGTGCATGGGTTAAAAGACAATTAGAAGGTTGGCAGGCAGGAGGATGCTGTGGTTGCCTTAGGGGAGATGCAGGAGCTGGGAGATTAGGGAAGGCAGAGCCTGTGTGCTCCCTTTCTGGTCACATCTGTGGAGTAGCACTTTAGAAGTGCAACAACCTGGCTGCTGCAGGGAGAACCTCAGCAGGCCCTCCCACCCTCCCATCAGAGAGATGGAGCAGCTCCCCTCTGCCTTAGATAACCAACAGCTTCACCTGCAGCTGGCCCTACAGCTTCTTCCTCTTTGCTTTTGTGCTGCAGAGCTGCAGTAGAAGAGGAAAATGGTCCTAAAGACCTTCATGCTTACCTTAGAGCTTCCTTATAATCAGCTTTGTAGGAGAGAGAAAAACCTGAGTTCATCTCATCCTTCTGAGAGCTAGGCACAAATATAGGACTTCTCCATGAACCCTGCTGATGTGAAACCCCTAGCTCTGGGTAGCCACTTAACCAAGTTTCCCACCACTCTTCCTCTAGCCATGGTGTAATGGAGAAGGTGCACATACCTCCAGCACCCTCTTTCTTTTGCCATGAGGACTATCACCCTCAGAGACCTGGCAGTGTCCCCCTTGTACTCTGCTGGGGGGCCACATGTGAGCCCCAGCAGCGTGCAGTGTGCTGCAGTCAGCTGAATCACAGAATCATGCAACAGTGGGGGTTGGAAGGGACCTCTGGAGATCATTGAGTCCAAACCCCTGCCAGAGCAGGTTCACCCAGGGCAGCCCACACAGGAACAGATCCAGGCAGGTCTTGAAGTCTCCAGAGCAGGAGACTCCACAGCCTCTCTGGGCAGCCTGTTCCAGTCTCTGTCACTCTCACAGTAAGGAGGTTTTTCTGCATGTTGAGGTGGAACTTCCCATGTTCCAGTTTGTGACCATTGCCCTCGTCCTATCCCAGGGCACCACTGAACAGAGAATGGCCCCTCCCTTCTGCTTGACACCCACCCTTCCAGGTATCTGTAAACATCAATAAGATTCCCTGTCAGTCTTCTCCAGACTAAACAGCCCCAGGTCTTTCAGCCTAGCTCATAAGAGAGATGTTCCAGTTCTTTAATCATCCCTGTAGCTCTCTGTTGGATTTTCTCTACTATTTCCCTGTCTTTTTTACACACTAGTCCAGAGGTGGTCTCACTATGGCAGAGTAGAGAGGGAGGAGAACCTCCCTCAACCTGCTGGCCACACTCTTTATTAACTCCAGGATACCATTGGCCTTCCTGGCCACAAGGACACGTTGCTGTCCCCTGGATAACTTACTATCCACCAGGACTTCAAGGTCCTTCTCTGTGGAGCTGCTTTCCAGCAGGTCTACCCCTAATCCATACTGTTGCATTGCTGGGACATGGTTAAGCCCACTTCAGTACTCTGCCAGCCTGGGGTGGGTTTAGCCACATCCTATCCATGCCCTACAGAGCCTCTGCACCACATATTCATTGCTGTGAGCATTTTGGGTAGCAGGGAGCATTGTCCTGTCGGGTGGGTGAGCAGAGCTCTGCATCTCCTCACACAGGGCAACTCCCAGGGCATAGGGAAGGGGGTTAGGTCAACATCTTCCAGAGACTGCAGTGGTCAAAGCTGATGCATATTTCTTTCTTTTGCAGGGGCTTCCTGGACAAAAGGGGGACACGGTAAAGGAAACTGTACATTAGTTTGTGGGTGATGGATTGGTTTGAAATGATCTTGTGTCTCCGCTGGGCATGAGCTCAGGGGCAGGGTAGTGACTGGCCCAGCTAATGCACTAACTCCATCCCTCATTCTGTAACTTCCTAATAGCAGAGCTGGGATGCAGGTCTGTGATTTGTACATTATGGCTATCGGATCCATCATGTCACAACAGCCACGCTCTAGTTATGCATGGGCTATGTTTTCATTGCAGTTAGCAATTACTTTCTTTAAATATACTCTGGGAGCTGACATTTTTTGTGGTTGGCCTCATAGCAGAAGTAGAAGTTGATGGAAAGATTTCTAAAAGCCCATCTGGCAGCTTTCAGTTTATCTAACAACAACAAAAAAGCCCATATTTTTTGTATTAAATGGTTTTTTTTCCCCTGCCTCTTGAAACTATCTTTCATATGTGCTTCTTACTAAAATGTTTTTGGTTAAAAATTATAAACTTGGGCTGCACTTGATGGAAACCCAAATGTGGTCTTGTTCCTCTTGACATCTCTGATGATGAAATCCCTGAACATGAGTATGCCAAGCTAGCAGCTCTGTAGTCACCTTTGCTCACTGAAATGCTTAATGGTTTCTTCTGCTCACTGTGTTTCTCAAGCCCAAGTGTCAGTATAACCCTCTGGCAAGCACATGTTGAAGATTCCCATCCCCGCTACTCCTGTGAGGGTGATCTGACATCCCCCTGTTTGGTCAATCCCAGCTCAGGCTTAAGCCCTGGCTGCTTCTGGTTCAATCACCAAAGAGATGTTCTTTCAACTGAGGTCCTGGGAACAACAAGGGAGTGTTTTCCTGATGATTTTTTCCCTCTCCTTTTAATAATTCCACACACACACACCCCAAGCGCAGACAGAACATGTGTTCGTTTTCACTCCTCCAGAGTAACAAAGGGAACCCGGATCTCTCTTGGAAATGTTCTCCACAATTGTTTTTAAAAGCTAAGTTTCCACCTATTCCATACACTGAGAGTTTTAGTCTTCTTGTCACTGTAATTGGAAATCTATCCTGCATTCACTATTGTGTTTCTTTAAAGGGTGCTGCAGGTCCCAGGGGACAACCTGTAAGTATCCCACCTCTTGCAGTCACACCTGCTCCTAATCTCTTTCCTCTTGCATGGACTGACCTTCATTTACTGAGGGCTTTTTTTACCACTTTTCTTTTCTAGGGACCCACAGGACAAAAAGGAGAAAAGGTAATTTTAATGGAACATGTGTTGAGAATTGAATGTGAGGAGTGGGCAGGGAAGGGACTCGGTGCTGCTCAGTCTGACTTGGGGTGGTTGAGCAACACAGCAGGAACCCAGGGCTCGGAGGTAGGGGCCAGGAGGCAGGGTGCATGTCGGGCGCTGAATTCAGCAGAGTTACAGTGATTTACACCTCCTGGATCTGCCTCCGTCTGTCTATTTTGGTCCTCTCTGTGGTTTAAACTCTCTCCTTTTAATCCCCGTCTTTCGCAGGGTCAGTGTGCAGAGTATCCGCACAGGGTAAGTCGTTAGAGCTGTTATCGTCTGTCCCGTGCCTTTCTGCATGTTAATCCTCCTTGGTTTGAACGGCCTTTTGTTGGAAATAGAGACCGTTTCATTAACAAGATGCGTCACCTGGGCCCCGAGGGCAGCTCGGCTGATGGGTGTGTTTCGCAAAAAGGCAGCAGATGAAGTTTTCCAGGAGGGATGTTGGTTCTCCCCTCTAGGGCTGCCGCCCAGCTAAATGCTGTCACTGCTGCTTCCTGGAGACCCTCCCCTGCTCTGAGCTGGAGCAGGGAACGTCTGTGTCATCACCCCAAGACCCAGCTCCAGGGTTTCTGTAAGAGTGGAATTCACCTGCTTGTACTGCTGCACTGGCCTCCTCCTGCTTCCACGACCTCCGCTGTGCTGGCCAGGCCAGGAGCAGAGTGGGGTTTGCAGAGCTCAGGGAAAGGCTATTGTCATTCCTCCCCTTTTTTTTTGTTTGTGCTGGGAGACAAGGATGGTGCTCCCTGGCCAAAAGTAACCCTGGCCATCTCTGTCTGGTCCCTGGTAAGCTGGTCCCCAGTGAGCTGGTCCCCAACGAGCTGGTTCCCCAACCTGCAAAGAATAGGCAGGGAGGGAGAGTTGATGGCAGCAACTGTTTAATGAAAGCCAGGATGTTGCCCCACTTGCCTTTTTGGCCTGGCTGGCATGTGCTGCAGCCAAGAGAGGAGAGAGTACATCATGGGGTTTGAGGGGATTACAGCAGTAAAAATTAAGCATCTCTAAAAACAACCAGAGTGCTGAAAATCCACTGGAAATGCATTGGAACGACATCATATGAAGTGGCTGGAATTTGTAATCTGGGTGTACAGGGAGACAGGCTTAAGGGCTTTCTGTTTATTTTTGATGGGCATCTGGACAGTTAGCTGGGCTTGGGTCCCTGGCCTCAAGGGAGCAGGGCCCGGGATGCTCTGAGCAGAGAAACAGGAGATGGAGCTCAGCTGGCAGCAGGGAAGAAGGAGGCCGTGGGTGTGTGCCAGTCCCAGTACAATTATAGCTGCTCAGCTGTGTTTATTTAGCCAGGCCTGTTCACTGGATTGCTATGTTAAAAAGAAGCTAACAACAATGTTCACCCGAGCAGTGTCCTGGGTTCCTGTTACAGCCCCTTGGCTCTGACTGTCCTCAGCACTCAAGGTGAAATGCAGCTGCAGGACCCGCAGCAACGCTGGGAAATAGAGATGCAGATTGTGCATCACTGGGAGGAGCCTGTGGGGCAAAGGCACACTGGTTTGGTGGGGTTGTAGGCACCCCCAGGTAAGATGCAGAAGGGAAAGGGCAGGTGCAAAGCCTCACGTCCCAGCAAAGCCTAGCAGTGTTTCCTTGGCTCTCAGGGAGGTACATCTGGGCTCCTGAGATGGCAAGCTCAACAATTTAGAAAGCCCGTGAGTCCTTCAGGGCAAAGGTGGTGTGCTTATGGGAAGGGTGACTATCCTCAGATCAGCTCAAGCCTGAATGTCCTGAAAAGGTTTGGTCACAGGTGGCAAGTGCAGATATCAGCCAACAGACATGCAGTTCCCTCTCTGCCTACCAGAATGAAAATGAGGATGAGCCTTGTTGTAAAAATGCTGCACGTTTGACTGAATTACAATTTGCTCTTGCTTTACTAGTTGACAAGGTCAACTTTGTCAGATATTCTGGGTGAGGAAATGAAAACCAGCATCCTGAAAAAAATAGGGATGTTTCAAGTTTTGTTTCATCTTTGTTTACTTCAGAAGAAAATGTAAGCTTAGGATGGATGCCGTGGGTCATGTTGTAGTTTTTCTTTTCTCTGTATGGGCTGCACTGCTCTAAGGGACAAGCCCAGCCGTGGGGCCACCTGTTTGGTGTGATCTGTCCGTTCGAGTTGCTCCAAAAGGGAGCCCTGGGGAAAGGCTTTCAGCTCGGGGAAGGGGGTGCCAGCTGTGCTCCATGCCTTGTGTCTAACTGACCCCGTTTGTGTCGTGTGTCTCCACTGTCCCCTAGGAATACCTAAGTACCACCCTCGCAGCCCTGCGCTCTAACCAGATCCTTACGCTGAAGGTTTGTGGGTAATGGTCTGACAGGACACAGTTCTGATGCAAGGGCAGGGGGGTGCAGATCCAAGATTGCACACTGCCTGCTGACAAACCTTGGGACACAGCGGGCAGGAGCTGGGTGCCAGAAGCTTCAGATTTCCTCTCTAAACTCTGCCACTTGCGCCTCAATCTGTGCTGGGTCTTGTCTCACCTCTGTTTTCAGGACTGCTTCTCTCCCATCTTCCTCCTTACTCCTTCCAGCACCCTCCCTCCGCTTCCGTGTAAGCTGCATCATATTTCAGATGCACTGCAGCACTTGAGGAGCTGGGAAAAGCCAGCCCAGCTGGGCCTGGGTCATTCACAGTCCTGCTAGGCACACCTAGTGTGGGGGTTTACAGCAACGTGTCCCTTGGGAGGATCAGCTCTCAAGGAAGAGCTCTCCCAAACTCTCTCCTGAGCTAGGGATGCTCCTGCACTGTCTTTTGGAAAGAGAAGAATTTCCTTCAGATGACACCTGATTTTTTCCAGCAGCTTGTGGCTGGTTGAGTTGGAACTCGACCTCCTGGAGATGCTGCAATATTGGGCTGTCACTCCCCTTTGCAACAGGACTGGGTCCTTGCTCTCCCTGCAAACACAAAGAGAACGTTTGAAGGGGTCCAACTCGCTGCTTGGAGGGACTTAGGGGCACACCTCTCAGATCTGAGTGCACAGCTCACGTGGGAAAACGCTGCACAGGGGGGCACATTTTTGTGCCTGAGCCCAGAAAACCTCTTTCTCTTCTCTCTGTGAAAGTCAAGAGCAGCTTCAATGGAAAGCTGATAGGAACAGGAAAGTGGATCAGGCCACAGGAGCATTCCTGGGCCTGGAGCCGGCATGGTGGGTGCCAGGGTGACAACAGCATGCGTGCAAGTGGAAACTGGATACAGCAGAAGGATGAACAAATGCTTCTGAGCTTTAGTGCATTTGATTTCTGTGTGTCCGGGTCAGCTTTGTGCCCTAAGGCAGCATTCCTGGATATAAGCAGTCAGAGGCTGATGTTACTTAAACAAGGAAAAGCAAAGCATAGGTTCCCAAGGCAATACCCTTGGCCGTGATGGTTGTGTCTGCCCAGATAAATGAACCATGACAGGCCCTGATGCCTACTGCTGACCCCATCTGCCCTCTCTCCATTCCTACACCCTGAGGAAAGGTGAGGCCTGGTGATACTCTGTGTTTCTTGTAAGGGAAGATGGGCAGAAGCAGGAAACTGCACTCAGAAAAAAAAATGTAGAGAACTGTTGTTTCGATAGTTGCCTCAAATCTGACAATGAGAAATTAAGAGAAAGCTTAGTGAGAGGATGTCTTGCAGTAAATACTGCGAGAGATCACTGGAGCTGAGTCAGAAACCCCCTGGGTCAGTGTTACTTCTGAGCAGAGAAAGTGGGAAAAGCTCTGTGTGGTGGGAGCACCTGCCAGGGCTGGCCCATGGCAAGGCCTCTGTGAGCCAGGCAGGGTGCAGAGGAGCTCAGAGGTCTGCTGCAGGTCCTGTCCGGGCAGCTCTCACGTGGGGTGTATTTTCACAGCAATCTCTCTGTTCCCCTCTTGTCTGTTCTCTCCCCTGGCTGCTCTCTGACTCTCCGTGCCCTAACGGCCTCCTTTGCCCCACGACCTTCTGGTTTGATCTTCTTCAGCTGTTGCCTCTCCTCAATTCAGTGCGGCTGGCTCCACCTCCGGTCATAAAGAGACGCACTTTCCAGGTAGACTTCTCCTCCTTCTCCTCCTCCTCCTTGCCTGTTTCTAAGCTTACCCGAATGCTTGCAATTAATGGGCTTGCCACCTGTCTTTCTTCTTTCCCTACAGAGGGGTTTCCAAGAGTTTTGGGCAGAGCTGAGGGTCTTTCTTTGAAGTGGAGGAAACCTTTGATGTGATCAAGTGGCTAAAAAGAAAAGCAGTAAAGCTGGTTTTTTAAAAAAAAAAACGGATAGAAATGGGCCATGAAACTGTTCTTGGGACTGTTAACAAGCAGTCTGCTACCTTAAGGAGTCAGTTCCTGCATATTGAAACTCCAGAAGAAGTTAGAAGCCTCTTGCTGAAATGTAGCTAATGTCTGTGAAATATAACTGAGATGAAATAATAGGCAAACGCTGCTTCTCAGGGCTAGTCTGGCCTAAGACACTTGGGATAATGTGTTTAAATAAGCTCTTATAATGGTTTCAAACTGCATTAAATTCTTGTGTAAACACAGTTATTTTGGTTTCCAGGGCCATAATTCATTATTAGTTTATTTTGGGAACGAATTCATAACAGCAATTATGGACATATGAATAGTGAATAAGAGTGTCCATAGTCAAGGTTCATGTGGCTTTTAATGAGCCCACGATAAACTCCCTCATTCCATCAATTTGGGATTAACTTTCCTGTGTGGACAACCCTGCCGGAGTGTGCTGGGCACCCTCTATTAAGTGGCTGGATTTTGTCACCCTGCTGCCTGTCTAGACAGTCAGATGCTGCAGGGAACTGCAGTCAGCACTACAGGCCTTTTCCATGGGGTGCCTGGTCTTTCCTCACTGTTGGCACAATCCTGACCTTTCCACTTGAGCCCGTGGTCTCCCTTCTCTATCAGTTCAGCCTTCACACCACACAAATCTCCACAGATTGCACTGGTTGCCCTTCAAAATGACAGTCTGGAGAGCCAGGCCAAGGACTGACCTCTTGGGAAGTCCTTGAAAGCTGAAGTTCATATCCAGGATGAAGTGGGAAAGTTGAATAACTGCCCCATGTCCTGTTGTCAGTCGGGGCTGCAAATTCCCTCGGCCCCCAGGGAGCCGGAGGATTTTTGCTGGAAAATTTTGCCATTTAGCTGTTGCAACGTTCCTTCCCAAAGTGCAACAGAGTGTAATCCACTGCTACAGATCTGCCAGCACCAGGCAACTCCAGGAGCCCCTGTGTGTCTGCAAAGGCAAAATCTGAGTCTGCAAAATAAACGTGCCCGAGAGAGAGGAAAATCCTGCTGCTGCTGCTGTCTCCCAGCACATCAGCACTTTGCCCAAGGGTTTGGGCTTCACGGGGACACAGGCTGAGTGCAGACCTGTGTTAGGAGGCTGAACGAGCATTTCACGGCTGGGGCACAGTCAGGGTGGCTAACTGGTGTTTAACAGCACTGAAAAATAGCTCCAGTCAATGTCTAAAAGTACAGAATGACATGAAAATGACACCTGATCTCCAGCTTAGTGTATCCACTTCGTGCCCAGTTAGATCTGGGGGCTCCTTTTGTACTGAATGCGTTAGAAAGACTCCGGTGCTGAGGTAATAATGTTTGGAGTGCTTAGGGATCTGCAGGGATGGGCACTCGCACTAAGCACACTCCGTCCAAGGCAGAAAAGCAAAGGCAACGAGGGCAGGAGTTTGGGTGAGCCCTAAGTCTGTAGCACAGCCTGGGCCATCAGAGAGTAGTGGAAGCAGCCTCAAGTTGTGCCAGGGGAGGTTCAGGTTGGACATTAGCAGAAATGTCCTTCCCAAAAGGGCTGTCTAAGCCTGTCCCAGGCTGCCTGGGGGGAGTGCCCATGCCTGGAAGGGTTTCAAAGCCATGGAGCTGTAGTGCTGAGGGCCATGGGTCAGTGGTGTCCTGGCAGTGCTGGGTTAATGGTTGGGCTTGATGATCTTGAAGCTCTCTTCCAACCAAAATGATTCTGTGATTTTATTCTGCGGTTATAATAGCAGTGAGTATGGAGGGTAGGGAAGATTAGGAGGGCTCCTGTGTCCCCTCACATGTCAGGTCTCTTGAGCAGAAGGGCTGTTGTTCCACACATGACTGAGCTTCCTGTGAGCCTGGCATGCATCTTGGAAATTTTCTTTTAAGTAGAGCTTATGGCAGAAGGGGTGAAATTTGCAGCTTATTACTTTCATTTATCGTTCTAAATAAAGCAAACATCCTTGTATTTGCATGTTTTACTGAACGCAGCCAGGACAAACAGCATACTTGTTAGGAACACATGCAAGGAGCAGATTTAATGCGTTCTCCTGCACACACGAGTGCATGAGAGCAGACTTGGTTTTACCCAGCAGCAGGGTATAAAGAGGATAAATCCAGCAGAGACCCCACTGCAATGCCCACTGATTTATAACAACCATGGTTGATTTCTAGCTTCCCATGGATCCACCAAGGAGTTTTTCAAATTTAAACAGGGTTGCTGGTAGTAGGATGTCGTGGTATTTTATCTAGGGAGGGGAGCCCACGGCACTAGCAGCTTAGCACAGTTAGCCACAGGGCCGTAGGGGTTTTGTTGGATTCATCAATTGCATATCAGCAGTCTGGTATTCAAACGTGGTGCTTCCAACCCACTGTCTCCTCAGTGCCACTTGGTCCTGAGACCAGGTCCTTTGGGCCAGATGACATTGCTGAGGCATGAGCCACAGCCACCGAGTGGCTACCGAGGAGCCTGGGGAGGAACTGGCTGAAACGTCTTTGTTCCAAGGGCTTAGGATGGCAGGTGGCTCTGAGCTCTCTGGCATGTCAAATCTCACTCAAACAAGCTCTGCCTGGCTATGTAGGCCTGTTTTGGGCAGGCTCCAGAAATGCTGCGATGATCATGTTATTTTCTTTTGGTTTTGTGGTGTTTCTACTTTTGGTCCTTGGCAAAACAGAGGGAGTGTTGTCCAACAAATATAGCAGAGGGAAGAAAATAGGCTGAGGTGAGACACTGCAGCTCTGCCTGGAAGCGCCAGTGTGGTCATGGGAGGCTTCCCTTCACATATGACTGTCAAGTGCTTTGGAAAGCCTCCTGAGAAGCTCAAGAGATGGTGGTGCTTGACATGTAAATTGTACTTCACTGACTCGTGAAGAAAAAAATCTGTTTGGACTTCTCAGCTAGCTGTAGATTCCTTTTAAAGAAAGCTTTGACAAGATGGCCTCAGATGTCTTTGCAGACTGCAGGGTGTTGGCTCCTGCTGCACAGCCAGACTTGCCATCCTCAACAGGGCTCTCCATTGCTCTTGGAAACCTCCTCTGGCAATAACCTAGGACTTGCTTCTACCTCTGCTGCTTCAGCCAGGCTGACCTGCCTCTGGCCCTTGGGGTGGTGGTGCGAGAGGTTGGGTCTGCCTGCTGATAACCCCTTGTTCTAATGAACTGCAGGGTGAGCAAGGACAAGCAGGAATCCAAGGTCCTCCGGGACCTCCTGGCCCCCCGGGACCCACTGGACCAGCTGGACCCAAGGGAACCCCAGGACAGTCCGGGCCAGTTGGGCCACCTGTAAGTCCAATTACACGAGTCTTTTGCCTTCTGCAGTCCTGCCCTGGTCCCATTCTAGGAGGAGCACCATTTAAAGTAATGCCATTGCTAAATGGCAGGGGATGGGGCAGGAAAGCCTGTTAACGTGCATCTTTCTTTTGCAACAGGGCACAGCAGGAGAGCCTGGCAAGCCTGGCAGAGATGGAAAGGTGGGTACCAGAAACCAGGTCCATTCCTGGGAGACACATGGCCCACTGGCCCTGCAGCAACTGCAGCAGGAAAAGTGTTTTCATCTCCAAGAATTTTCCAGGCCTGCTATCAGGACAAGCAAGCCTTGTCCTCTGAGGGATGTCACACCCTAGAAGGTCCAGGTGTCCTTCCAGCATCCTCTCCTCACCTTGAGCTCTGAAAGCCAAGGGTGAAACAACTAAGCCTTTGAATTGCTGTAAGTGGGAAA
>JAOEGS010023904.1:74558-87728 GCA_025447755.1 Corythornis vintsioides
CAGTGGTCTGGGAACACGTTTCCCAAGGAAAACCAGAGAAACAGAAAGGATTCTGGAGCACAGTGCATAAAACAAAGAAGCTTTTTGGTCTTTGGATTCAGTGAGACCAGGTCTGTGGGGGTAGAGCACGGTGAGCGTGAATTTATTTGTCACATGGGTTGAGAATGTGTTCATCTACATGAAGAATAGACTGGGGATGTTTGGGCAGCTCAAATCGACTCTGTAAAGGAGCATTGCACACCAAAGCAGTCAGCATCTCCCACCACCAAAGCAGTCAGCATCTCCCACCACCAAAGCAGTCAGCATCTCCCACCACCTTGCAGTCCGTGTAGTGCTGTCCACATTTGATAACTTCAGTGCCTGTTTTGATTTTCTCTACAGGGGTTACCTGGGCCTCCTGGACCAAAGGTGAGACATTTCACCTCACTTTGAGGTGTCAAGGTGATGAACAGAGGTGGATGATGCTGGCAAAGAAGAGTGGAGGGGGAGGAGAAGAGGTTACATCAGGTAGCTGAGGGAGGTTTCTAACCCAGCTCAGTGTTGCCCCGGGGGCCCAGCCTGTGTGCTGACTCAGTTTTGTCCCTGCAACTTGTCTGAGTTGCATCTAGACAGAGTAAGGCACGCCTCATCAGCCCCTCTTGCAAAATCCTTTGCCACACACAGCTTTATTAGCTTCTTCCATCCTCAAAGCTTCAGGAACTGATTTTGCAATGCTATTGTTAACTCCACCACAGCTTCCCATTTATTCACTTGCCAAAGTGCGAGCGTGGGGGGTGGTTGTTGTTGTTTTTCATCTGCAGCCACCCACCCTCATTTGTTTTTACTTGAGATAATGTAGCCTAGCCAGGGTGAGGAGATTGGAATAGCAGAGCTGGAGCACAGAGCTGGTATCAGTTATTAGCTGCCAGCACTTACTGCACCTTTCCTACCTAGTCCAGTGCAGGTAATCGTGACTCACGGGTCTGTAGGGTCAGGAACCCACACTGAGTGAAGGGTGAATTTTCCACATGGAGTGCCCTTCCATCCCATCATCATGCCAGTGAAAAGTGCAGGGATTTGATCTTCTCAGGCTGAGCCTCACTTTGTTTTCCTTGTCTTTCTGCCTTTTGCAGGGAGACCCTGGGATTCAGGGATACCCCGGCAGAAAGGTAAGAAGGGGAGCTCTGGTGTTGTCAAATGAATTAAGCTGCACTGGTGCCTTGCAGGATCACAGCTGTGAATCTGTGGACTCCTCTGGAGCCCTCTGCTTTGTTCTGCTCCCACTGGGCATGGGGCTCTGACAGGCTCACAGGTCCCTTGCCATCAGCTGCCTAAGGACAGTCTGGACCCAGAGACACCTTTAACTGTCCAGTAGCTGTGGTACAGACCTCTCTCTCTCTGTGTGGCTCTCTACACCTACTTCCAGGCTAAAATAATTCTCTTGTGCATCCAGAAATGACTGAGAGGCTGGAAAGGGCTAAATCCCTGGCTATGTATTGGAATAAAGCAGGAAAGAGTTGATCCTGCTCCAGGTTAAAAGGCAGAAGCTGGCAATGTCCGAAGGCCTTCAGCAGCAGCTACTTAATAGCAGGGTTGTCAAGCCCAGAGCATGTAATGAAGAGACAGAGGCAAGGGAAGGACACGGAGGAGGATCAAAGGAGGAGAGCGAGGGAATGAAGAGGTACTGCTAAAGAGATGTCAGCTGAGAAAGGGAAGGAGAATGTTCCTAGCAGGCAAGAGCCCTATGTCCCTTGTTATCTCCACATTGTTTTATGGGTGCTTTGTGAGCAAAATGGAAAGACCTGAGAGCTTTCTAATTAGTTCTGTACAAACTGAGGAGTTTTTGTTGTGTCAGGAAGTGGAAATTATAGCCCCCGTGGACCACAGCCCACTCCTGCAGACAAGCACAATTTATTGCCTCTTCAGTGAACCCTCGGCTTTTCTATTAAGGGCCCATCCTGTTCTCTCATCACTCTCTGTGGAGAGGGGGTCCCTGCAGCCACCTCACAGGGAGCTCCTCTTACATGAAACAACTTGTCCCACTAATTTACTTACCAAGCAAAAAGCCTGTGCTGATCTTGGAAGAATGAGCCCGAGGTTGTGACCTTTCTCTGGGAAAGGCAGAGGGGGAGTGGGGAAAGGCAGGGGAGGAAACCCTCGCTGATGAGTGCATCAGGGGAAGGGAGAAGAAGGCAAGGATGTTAGTTCTGGTATGATATAGGATGGTGGGACCACTCCCTTCAATCCACACATTCTGCACTCTGAATATCTTGGTGCTCCTCTCCCAGAGAGACACGGATGGTAGGTTGGTGTGTGCTGGGCGCCTCTGCGTGGGACATCCCTCTCACATCTTTGCAGACCTTTCAGACGATCCACAGGCTCCTTTTCTTCCTGCTCACTGTGTTTGCTTCTTCCTTCGTTTTTCTTTCTTCTCTTCCCCAGGGTGAGAGGGGTGAGTCGGGCCTGCCTGGTGCTCACGGCCTCCCCGGAGCGACTGGCCCCAAGGTAACCCTCCAACCCAGAGTCAGGGGGCAGATAAGTGGGGCACAAACTTAGAGACATGCTAGAGGAACAGGGAGGGGCAGGAGCTGGAAGTAGTTCTCCAGAGCCTGGAGCAGGTGCAGCCCTGCACAGGCCCCTGTTAAAGAGTAAAACTGACTCAGCCTTAAAGGACTTTCGCACGAGGGCTGGGAGAATGAGGGAGGGGTGGGCTGCAGCCTGAGTCTGGGCTGCTACCATGTCACTCTTGGGACCTGGCTCTCTCTGGAGGCCTGGGGTTGTGCTTATTGCACACTCCTCCATTTGGTTACGGTCTCTTTGGCCCTTGCTGTTGTGATTGTACTGCTTGCTCAAGTTCTATTCATGTTCACCGTCCTCTGTGTTTTCTCCCTCTCTCTCTCTCTCTCTCTCTCCTGTGCTGGGCAGGGTGAAAAGGGGGATGCTGGCATGAAGGTAGGCATGAGAAGTATAGTTTTCTACCACAGTAGATCATCTGGGAGATGCTGCTCCTTGGACTGATAGATTGTAAGAAGAAGTTGGGTCTGAGGCAGCTTTGTTAGGGTACTTAACAAATCCCACATCTGTGCCCTGATTAACCACAGAGGCAGGCACTCCAGGCTCAGGCAATAAAACCAGCCTTCATCCATTTGTTGGAATTAGATTCTTACCAAATGGCATTTCTCTGCCTATGAAGCTTGCTAATGATTTGCTCCATCTCTGCATTTGATGGGCTAGGTTGGGGTTTCCTCATAAAATCTGGTTAGCTGATGCATCAGATCCACTCCAACTCTGCAGTTCAGGATGAGGTTTGGCACCAGGTTTTTTCTGTCTGTTTCTGGACCCTTTTTGCAGGCTTATGTAGTCCATGCCCAGATGTCATCTATTTGCCTGAAATTTACTGTACCCATCTATTTAAAGTATAGTACTCAATGCAGACTGTGCTTAAAACATTGCACCATTGGCAAATGTTCACAGCAGTCACATGTCAGTCAAATGGTGTCATGCCATACATCTTAAACATCATGAGGAAAAACTGCTCCTGGAATGTTTTGAAAGGCATTAAGAGACATGTACAGTTTGAGTAGGTAGTATGTGGCATGCATCTCCTTTATTGTGCAGCATATACACACTCTCTTTCCCATCTGGGTGGATTCCTCTTTGAAGGGAGCAAAGGCTCCTTCACAACTTAACCTAGATGTTACCTCCATCTTAAAGCAATGTTCTTTGGGAATGAAGTCTCTGGCTTAATAGTTGAATAGGACAGCAGTGATTGTCTTCCTAGAAGAAAACAGTTCCTCCCCAGAAATACTACTGTGCATGTAAAACCCAAAGGTTCCCCCACGGCCATCTTCACATCAGTGTAATTCCATCTGGCACAAAGGCATCGCCTCTAGTTTGTGCCAGTGCAAATGGAAGCAGGATTGCACCCAGAACTGAGGTGTTTTGAGAGCTAGGAGTTTGGTGCTGTCCCAACAACCAGGTGCTTTCCCTTTAAACTGAATGGGAGGATTGAATTTGGAGAGTGTCCTGGAAGGGAGAAAAGCCTGGGAGGAGAAACTGTGTCCCAGCCCTGCTTACAATCCTGTGTTCCATTGCCAGCAGACACCTGCTCTGCTTGCTTGAAGGACTAACCAGCCCCTCCTGTGGGCTCTGGCAAACAGAAAGCCTCCAAGCCTTCCAGCCATGCCACAGGGTCACCCACAGAAAGCCTTCCCTGCACTGTCTTAGCAATGACTCAAGGCAACCCTGGAGACACGGTCTCACTCTTTGGGCCCTTGCTCATCCCACTTCAGAAAGAGTGGACATGAAACCTGCTGCACTTTCTGTGGCACTGAACTGCAGCTCCAGAGGGTTGCCTCCCCAGCCCCAAAGCAGAGTCTGTGTTCACACAAAGACTTTCATCTGTTATCTTCAGGATTTTCTTTTCCATTCTTTCTTGCTCAGAGGAATTGAAAGGGAAGTGCAGAGCTACCCTTAAATCAGCAGCCAGATGTCACCCAGTAGCAGCTCCTGCATTTGTTGTCTTTGGAAATGGCTTCTTTCTGTTCTTCTCCTATCAAGGAGGATCATTTGGGACCCTGGGAGGCTTTTTATGCTTCCATCTTTGGATCAGATTAGCTGGGCTGGATTCTACCTTCTCTTTGTTTTGAGGAGCCCCAGACAAACACTCTGATTCATAGCCTAGCCGTGGTGACCAGTTGTGCATAGTGCTTTGGCTGGCAGTGAAGAACATTTCAGGCCTGAAGAGGTTCTCTGGATCCACACAGACACCCTGTTAATTTCATAACCTCTGCCCACCCAGTGACAGATGCAGCACAACACAGATTCTCCCTTAGCTATTTTCTTCCGTGGCCACCATTTGTACTTTAATCATATTGAGACCTCTGTCTGGGTCTCATGAAGGCCATTAGCCACTGAGTGAGTATGGGCCACGTGAGTAAGCATTTGACTTGCTGCCCCCAGCCCAGCCAGCACAGGCAACTCTGAGGACATTTTCTTTCTTCTTTTTTTTTTTTCTTTTTGTTTGAAAGGTCCTTAGAAGGAGGCTTTTTCTCATGCTCTGAGGAAAGAGCAATAACTGCCCACAGCCTTGCTCAATAACTCCCTCAACTCTGCCTTTCCCAGCAAGGAGCAGAAAAGGAAGGGTCTCTGTTTTAATTGGCAGCCTGTAGCCAGCAGTGTAATGAACTGATCAGCATGGGGCAAGCTCTCTGATGATTGGCACCCCATGGGTATAGAGCTGCTCACGTCAGCTGTAGGAGAAAAGAGTGGGGGGGGAGTGGTGTAGCCTAACTCTTCTGGAGACACTGGGGAGGTGTCTCCTAAATGAGCATCAAGCTAGCTCAGGAGAGCTGGAAGGTGCTGCTGAGCATCCTCCTGGAGCCTGCTGGGGACCTGTGCTGAGCATTTCACCTTTCATATGACAGAACCACAGAATGTGAGGGGTTGGAAGGGAGCTAGAAGATCATCTAGTCCAACCCCCCTGCCAGAGCAGGGGCACCTAGACCAAGTCACCCAGGAACAGATCCAGGCAGGTCTTGAATGTTTCCAGAGAAGGAGACTCCACAACCTCCCTGGGCAGCTCATTCCAGAGCTCTGTCACCCTCACTGGGAAAAAGCTTTTCCTTTTTCCACCCATCCACTTTGGGTGAAGCTTCCCATCTTAAGGCTTGGCTGCACCATCCCAGTGCTGGTTTTGGTGAGCTGCTGCTGCAGGGTTATGGCACGGGGGGGCCACAAAGGAATCAGCCCAGTGGGTACTTACTATATTACAATGGCTTTCAAACACTTAAGGGTTTAAAGATGTTCTGGAGAGTTGTTTTTCCTACTTATTCTCTGGCTTTGGCTCTGGGGCTTCTTTCTGCTCTTTAATGGTGCAGTGTCTCGTTTGCTGTGCCCGCTCCCTAATTAGCTGCAGTGCCTTGTGTGATCCTGCCAGTGCCAGTGGGGGCTGTGTGGGCCAGCTGGGGCCAGCAGCAGGCACTGCAGGCTAGGGTGGTTGCCCTGTATCTTGCCCCCTGTGAAGGGCTACCTTGCTCCCTCTCACCGAGGTGGCTTTGCTGTTGTGGGGTTAAATAATTAAACAGCTCTTCAGGCTGGAAGCTTTCTTCTGGGAATGTGTCTGGGATGGGGGGTCTCTCCCACACAGGGCTACTCTATGGGGCAGCCTCCACAAGCAGTGGGGGTGCCTCCCAGCAGAAAATACTGGTCTTTTGTGGTCTCAGGGAGCATAGTTGGGAAGGATGGAGGGAGAATGGTCTCCTCCTCTCAGTACAAAGCATTCCTAATTATTGTTTTATTCTTCTTACAGCTGAAAATACCATTATTAAGTATGTTGCATAGGGTAGGAAGTGTCCACACTGCCCAAGTGGTGTGTTTTATGGTACTGGTGTTTTACAAAACCTACACAGGACGTCACAATTGCAAAAAGTGCTTAAAAAAAACCTCAAACAAACCCCAAACAAATATATGCACACATCCCTGCTGAACGGTCCTTCCAAGCAAGGCCTAAACACCCCCAGCAAAATAACAGCATTTTGCAGGTTGTCCAGAGGTGTCTTATTTTCCAGTTCACCACCAGAAAACAAATTAGGCTCGTGGTACAAGGCAGCTCTGGGATTCTTCAGCTCTCAAGATGAGTTCCTTCATGCTGCAGCCCCTGTGGGGCTGAGCGACTCGCTGTGCCCCGCAGAATGCTCTGACATGGGGGGTGGCAGCAGGACACAGTGCCTTGCTTTGCTCCCAGCACTGTCACTGTGGCACTCCAGTGGGTCAGTTCCTCTGCTGAAGGGCGCCACTGATGGGAAGTGGCCCTGGCAAGGGCAGGTAGCTTGGTGACAGTTGGGTGGGGGAAGGGGCTGTGCCCTCTCTCACCCAGGAGGTTTCTTCATCAAGCTCTGCGCTGAGCACTCCTCACCAGAGCCCCGGGAGGACTCATCTTGTGTCTCTTGCTCTCTTTCTCTGTGTTTCTTGCTCTGCTTCCAGGGGGAGAGAGGCATGCCAGGGCTGCCAGGAAGACATGGCACTAAGGTACCTTGTGAACAGTGGAGTGATGCTTGTCTGCCTGATTTCACCCGTGCCACTCGACTGCCCCTGATGCGCAAGCATCGCCTGGATTTGCCTGTGTGTCTGTCAGTCACTGATTCTCCTCAGCTGAATTCTTCCTGCTTCTAAATTGCAAACTAGAGGCCCTAATTTCAGAAGGAGATGGTGGGGGAAGAAGTGTTTCCAAAGCCCACGGCATGCCAGGTCCAAGGCTGTCTTGCAGCATCAGCTTTACACTAGTGAGAGCGGCCAGTTGCTGGTGTTCCTAGGGAACTGGGGGTCCCAGGTGACTGCTGCAACCCTCAGTGGTGTGTGTCAGCCCCTGCCATCAGAGGGGTTGCACAAGTGTGAACGCAGACTAACGCAGCTGGATCAGGGTCAGCGTGTGAGGAGGCTGCATGTGTATGTGCTGCAGTTTGGAGGTGGGTGCTAGGAAATAACCTCGTCTGCAGTCGCTGCCATGTAAAGGCCAGAGTGAGGAACAGGCTCCCCAGATGCACTGTGAAAAGCTAACCCAAGCCACTCGCTGCACGGAATCCCTTTCATGACCCCGCGTTCACTAAAACCTACTGACCCTGAGATGATCTGGAATGCTTTTCTCCCCCTCGTATATTGCATAGAATCCCTGATCTCCATCTTCTGTCCTTGTGTTTTTTAGCTTTGTCCCCGATTTCTGTTTCAGAAAGCTGAGAGGTATGATCCTGCTGCTCTCTGGCTCCCCACTTCTCCTTGTTTGAACTTTTCCGAGCTCTTTTCACTTTGAACGTGGCTCCTCGTCCTCTCTGCCTCATGCTGCATCCCAACCCCTCTCATTTCCTAACTTCTAACACCAAATCACCTCCTGCCCTCTCCTTAGACCTTTGTTATCCCTCACATTTGCTTTTGTAACTGGATGTTTTCACCAGGACCTAACTAATACTGCTGGAGGGCATAGAGAGGTTTCAGAGCAAAGGCTTGGTAGGGAAGACTCGGTTTTTGCATCAGTGCTGTCAGGGGAAATGTGACAGTCCCTGTTGGAGCATCTGCCTCCTGGGGCTTCAAATCACCTGTCTTCGACTGCAGGGCAGGCTGGACTCCACGGTCTCACCGTGTTGCTTTGCTCCGTGCTGCAGAATGACGCCTGAATTGCAGTGCTTGGAAGTCTTCTCATTTATTTATTTTCTCTGAAGTTGGCTGGCTTCAGATCTCTCTGGAAAACGTTTTACTGCAGGGTTTGTCTTCCATGATCAAATCCAAAGGAGGGTCAAGAGTGAGACGAAGGCTCCGTGGCACGAGCCGGCCTCTCTCGGGCGCTTGAGCTGGGGTGTCTGGGATGGAGCACTGGTCGGTGTGTTTGGTCCTCAACCTGGCTGTGCATTTCTCAGTGGTGTGACAGCGTTTTCTGCTTGTTGGCCTCTGCTTCATGTGCAGGGCTGGAGGCAAGGGGGGTGGAAATCTGGTTCTTGTGAACGGGTTGTGCTCGCCACGTTCACCTTTGGAGGAGCTTTCTGGGAAGCAGAGCCACGGCCGCAGGGCGAGGAGGGAGTGTGCTGTGTGCTGCCTCCGGCACTCCTGAGTTTTGGAAAGGAAAGGATGCAGGTTTTGCCTTTTTAGTTCCACCTGGCTGACGCCGTTTTGTTTTTAAAAGCTTGTGTGCGATTCGTTTCAAACAAGGTGTTCCCGTTTTCCCTCTCTCTGCCAGGGCGCTCCTGGGACGGCCAGCGCGGGGATGAAGGTCAGTTCTACCCCGCTCTCCCGGGGCTCAGGTCGGGCACGGGTAAGATCAAGGGCTGGAGTTAGGAGGCACGGGAAAATGGTCGGACGGCTCCCACCGAAGGCGAATATGGGAACTGCCACTGCGTTGGGCAGAGATCCGAGACCCGTCTCCAGCGGCAGCATCCCCTCCGGGCAGAGATGGGGATACCCCACAGCCCTGTCGGGATGGCAACAGAGCGAAGGGCCCCGTGAAGGTTTATGGGGCTGGAAGTTATCCCGGGGATCCAGAATGTGTAAGGAGAGCACGACCTGTGGTCCAGATTCCCTCCAGCTGCTGGGTAAAAGGGCAGAAAGAAGGAAGTTATCTCCTGGGCTGGTGGGGAGGGTTTTCCTCCTTGATGCCACATTGACCCCATATCAACACAGCCTCCCCCCGACCCCAGCTGCAACTGCAGGCTTGCTCTGTCCCTGTGTGCACAGAGCTAGGAACAGGCAAATTCCTTAATGCCACCAGATGAGTCGTGTCTTATTTTGCTCTCTTTTACCTGGCAAACCTTCTCTTGAAATACTGCAACGTGGTTGCTCCGTTTTTTAAGAGCCACTTGTCTGAGGCTTGCTGGTTTCTTACAGCAGCCTCAGAGCTGACTAAAGAAGATAGAACAAGCTCCAGGCACAAATACTAGTATGTATGGAGTAGTATGGAGGACCTGTACTCTCTCCTCCTGGTTTTTCACTTTATTTTCCTGTTTCTTCCTCACCAGGGTGAGCCCGGCACTCCAGGAGAAAAGGTACTCTCAGAAGACTTTGCTCTCAGCCTGCTCTTCTGGCTTCTTTGTGTATTGCTTTTCCCCTCCCAGAGAAGCTGAGAGAAGTCTTTGTGCTTCCTGGTGCCCAAATTCAGACCCTAACGGTACCTGCCAGTATAAGCAAAATGGTACCAGCATATGGTGACACCAAGGGAAAGAGGGGCTGTGCTGCAGATTCCCTCCCTCCTGCATGTATCTGTGCTGATGGGAATACCCTCCAGCCTCTGCCTTTCCTCCTCCCTGCTCCACCAAATGGTCATGGCACACTTTACTTAGCAACTATGTGCCCACTCCCCCTTCCCATGTCCCCTTCTGCCTCCCAGATACTTCTGTGTCCCCAGAAGTCTTCCTGTGTTCCTGCAGGGATCTGTTCTGTGATGTTCTGTGTGAGCTGCCCTTCACAGTCTTCCCTGGCTGGGTGTAGCGTGACCCTGTTTGAGTTCCCATGGCAGGCATGGTATAAAAATACCCCATCACTCTCCATCACTAAGCAGCCAGCCTGTTTCTGAGCATCTGGCTCCTCTTGTTTGAGGCTCGCTGGTTTATGTTACAGCATTTGACAGCCAAGTAACAGACACATTCTCTGTCTCTTTTCTTCCCCATGAAGGGAGATCCTGGATTCCCAGGGAGGATGGGCCCCCCAGGTTTGCCAGGGAAGAGGGGGCAGCGGGTAGGACATTGTGTGTTTGGGCTTGGTGTCCTGGCAGTGCTGTGCTCTGTTCCCTGGGAGCTGGTGGGATCCTGCTTGGGTGGCATTGTCATGCTTGTGGGGGATTATGTATCCTCTTCTGGCTCTTGACCCCTTGGTGAAGTGTGTTTGTGTGTTCCTGCTCGCAGGAGCTGGGGGGCTGGTGGCAGGCAGGGCAGCATGAGGTTCTTGGGATGTAGTCTTGTCCTGGGAACCATTAATGACAGCTCTGCCTCTTTTGACTCCAGAAATAACACCCTAAATGGGGACTCAGTAATCCGACCTCCCTCCTCAAGAAATCTGCTGCTTTACCCCACTGCCCAGGCAGCACAAGATGTTTCCAGTAGCCCCTTTGGCATGTGTACTGGAAACTAGTCCTTGAGTGACAAGTAGGATGCCAAAAGCAGAGCAAGGTGGAATCAGGGGTTCGCAGAGGCCTGGGACAGGCTTACAGGTCATCTCCTTACAAAAAGCCCAAAGGCCAAGCCTCTTTCTTTAGGATATGGGGTCCTGCTAATATTCTCCTTCTTCCCAGGGAGAGAAGCACTTTTCACACGCTGAAAACTGGGTGAGGGCCTTGCAGGTGGCTAGAGGCCTAATTACCTTAGAGAAAGGGGTCACTGCACTCTAGAATTACCTAAAAAAAAAAAAAGATTGGTGCTAGTTGATTATTTTCCACGGAGCCACCAGTGCATGTCTGTTCATGGAGCATTGCTGCAAGTCCCCTGCATGTCAGATGTGTGCCCTTGAGCTCTGAGGAGCCTGGTGAGCAGCACCAGCCTCGGTGGGCACCGAGGAGCTCTGTGCTAGTCTGGCTGCTGAGGTGTGCTGCTGGTGTGGAGAGAGCTAGGGACCTGCTGGGGGGTGGTTCTCTGTGATCTGTGCGAGTTGTTAAGTCTTGGAGGTGTGAGGATTGCAGGTAAGAACATGCCTTCTTCTGATGATGCATTTAGATCTTCTCCTCGTGGTGCCTTCTCACCTGCTCTGGCAAAACTCAGGCTCCTGTGCAGGATGCTCTCAGTGTGGGTTTAGCAGCTGGAGAGGTTGGGCTGAATAGAACTTAACAGAAAGACCACTAATTGAGCTCCAGTGTTCAAAAGATGGCTCAGAGGTCTTGGTGAACTGAGCACAGTCACTTCACCAAGTGAGTGCTGGATGCTACTGCTCCATTGTTCACTGCTCTGTGGCATCCTTCACACTCCACAGTGCCACGTTCAGCCAATGGCACCATTTTACACCATCATCTTCTGTCTTTGCCAGTTTTGCCACACCTGTTGTCACTGCTCTTCACAACCAGTATGTGTCCAGAGCTTGGCTCCTGAGGCGCCGTGCTGCGTTTTAAGAGCATGATGAGACTGGGATTTGATGTTGGGGACAGGAGCAGGAAAAGCCCCTTGGGAGAGGGGTGGGAGTGTTGGTTGTGAGATCTTTGCCAAAACAAAGCAGTGTACACATTCACAGTGTAACAAGGAGTGAAAACTAGGATGGGTTTGATCAGTGGGTGGTTTCTGTGAGAAGAGCTGAACTCTACCAGTAGAGTTCTACTCTGCAGGTACCAGAAAGTTCTGCACTCCAAATAGAATTTGCCCAGGGCAGCAACTTCTCTGCGTCTATGAAATGGGGAGAGCCACTTAAGGACTGTGAGAGAAAAGGATCTAGAAGACCAGGGTGACAAGGAAGGTGCACAGTGGGGATCCTGGATCCCTTTCCCTCTCCTTCGGCGAGGAAGGGTAATGATGCAGTTTTGAAACCAGGAGCATCTCATCCTTCAGCTGTTCCCCCAGGACAGATCCTACACAGTCAGCCTGACCATGTCTGCTTTGCCAACAGGGTGAGAAGGGACGAGCTGGTGACCCTGGGCTTCCTGGACTCCCTGGCACTAAGGTTTCTGTCTTTGATTTTTTTTTATTTTTTTTTTCCCCAAGGGTGGGGTTTGAAAACTCTGATCCCCTTTCCTCCCTTCTGTGCACAGCTCACACCCCCGTGGGTCACTATCACAGAGTACAGCAGCATGTTCTGCAGAGCTCAGCTGGGTGTCAGCTCCAGGCAGGGCTGTGACAGGGTCACACAAGGGATTCCTTTCTGGGAGGAGCTGTGTGCCCTCACCCAGCCAGGGGGAGGTTGCAGTCCTGGGCAAGTGACCAACTGTATCCCAGTAGTTTCCCTTTAAAAACGTGATCTCAGGTGTAAGGTGGCATTTCAACCTCTCCTGCTCCAAGATCTAGGAGTGAGGAGGAGATGGGCTTGCTGGGAACTGCCCTGCTGTGCTGGGAGAGCCGCCTGCCTTTGTGATGAGTGTTCTCACTGCACTGGGTAGGAGAGAAGTGGTGTGAAGTGACAGCAGATTGGGGTTACAGAGTACCCAGGACAGCTAAAGCTGAGCTCTGAAACTGGGTTTTTTTCCTCATGCTTTGAGATGTGGATAGAAATCACATATGGACAGCTGGTGACTCTGGAGCAGTGGTGTTTCTGGGCTATCAAGGGGCCAGCTGATGGACCTTGTCTGGGGTCCTGCCAACACTATGGCAACTAACACTAGGAAGGTAGAGGGACTGAACTGTGACATGTGGCTTGTTCTTCCTTGCAAACAGGGAGAGAAGGGAAATTCTGAGAATGCCCTGGCAGGAGGTAAAGGAGAACCTGGCCCTCCAGGTCTGCCTGGGCCTCCTGGACCAAAGGTGAGTGGTTTGGGGTTTTTTTTTCCTCCAGCGAGTTGTGTGTTGTGAGGGATTGTGCCCATCATGAGGTGGGTAGGAAGGGGCAAAGGTTGCCTTCACCTGTGCCCACTTCTGATTACCTGCTGAAGGGACATCAGGTTCTGCAGAGCAGTTTAGTTCTGTTGTTTTAAATGCTGAAGGTGGTCTGAAGGTGCTGAAGGTGGCTGTTCCTGGGTGACTTGGTCTAGGTGATCCTGCTGTGGCAGGGGGGTTGGACTAGATGATCTTCTAGGTCCCTTCC